>KL256305.1:3076-20868 GCA_000699545.1 Podiceps cristatus
GGCAACATTCAGATCAGGGTAACGGTTTCCAGCTTTTGACAAATGCCTACAACCACATTTCACAAAAGCTAAAGTGAAATGACGGATGTAAATTCAAGGACTCGCAATGTTTCACCGCAGGGATGTAAACGAGTCTATGGTCACTCATTGAGAATCTCATATTGTCCATCATATACGGAAGGAGCATCCCTCCCCAAAATCCCCACTTCACTCTGCTGCTAGGCAAGGGACTGACCTGGGGCGAGCTTCCAACCTTTCCGTGACTTAGTCTCTCCATTGATAACACAGTGGTGATCAGGCTCTTCCATCCATGTACGGGACCCAAATATAAAAGTGACCTGATTTCCAGGAGTCCTGAGCATCACAAATTCCCATTGAAATCAAGGATAACAACAAGATTCAGCACCTCAGAAAACGAGGACATGTACACTCTGAGGTGGCTAGGCACAGATTTAGAAGCGTGTTTGAAAATCTGGACTGCTAATTTTACTTTCCAACAAACTGCTTCTTATTTATAGTTCAGACTGTATCAAGTATAGCACATAGTATCCACCCAGAAACTGGGGTGAAAGGCAAGAATGAGGACAAAAATGCAAGAGATGTTTAAAAAGCGTTAAAGAAGAGAGGGGGAGGGAAAGTAGCAATTTTCTTTGAGCAAAATTACACTGGATATTTGAGGAGAGGCACAGTCCAACACACAGGGGAGGGAATGGACCTATGGTCCTATGATGCTGACAGTGCTCAGAGCTACAGACCCCTGATAACCCGAGCAGTGTCATTATCCAGAAGGTGAGGCTGAGCCAGGGAATGTGGAAATTGGAGACCTGCAGTCCTCCCTTGCCCATCCATGATCAGATACCAAAAAGCCTACAAAGTCCAGTGGAACTAACTACTATTTTTTTTTTTTTTTCCCAAACTCAGGCCTTAAAGAGGAAGGAGAATTTAATACAGATAAGCAAATCTCTTCATAATACCCACCAAAGTCTTGCTGGTCTGCTTGGAGGAAGCGTTGAGCCGGATCTCTTACCCCTTGGGAAGTGTTCGGCAATGCTACAATGCCCGTACGTACGCTGCTTCTCCACCCCAGCATGATTTTGAAGCAAAGCGTTGTGCTGTGCGCAAAGCGCGCTGCTGTGAGAGGAGCAGGGGTGTCCCTGCCCGCTCTGAAGACACTGGCTGGCCTTCCCCGAGAGACTGCAGAGCACCAAGCAGCGGTGATCGCCCTGGACTCGTGCAGCAGCTAATCTGAAGCCTCTAGGAACTAGGCAAGGGCTTGGAGGAATCCCTGCCCCGGTCTCACATCCTAAATTCCCCTTACATCTCATTTCCAGGCCGAGGTCTGAGCAATATACCCCATGCAGCATGCAGTGTAGCCCACACAGATGAGTAGGGAGACAAACTTCAGGCTCCTGTGTTCAAGACTAGCATTTGCTCCCCGAGCCATCCTTTCCTTTGTAAGGCAAAGGTAGGAAAAATACTTCACACAAAGCAAATTTTAAAGAACTGACCATTTATCACATAGAATTACAACCAGGTGTAATTTAAAATAAACAGGTACGAATAAGCAATGAAGCTTAACATTTGGATAGCAACTGTAACTCCCCGCATCTCACTTGCACATCCACAATGGCACCAGATTCAGGAACAACCATGCCTTATTTTTATCCGTATTCCCCAGGGAAGGATTTTTTCCCTTCCAACTTCCTCTCCAGATCAGTTAGGGTTAACTAGTAGCAAGGTAACCCTAGAATTACAAGCACAAGAGATGCCTGGTCTGCCTTTCCAGAAGCTGCTGCACCCCCAGAGTTGTTCTGCTGCCCATTCAGGTGCGTGTGGTGCCTGGGTGAACCCCGCTGTACCTCGGGAGAGCCCATAGCTCCCTCTTGTGTCACTAAAGCATCGCCGGTACTCGCATCGATGAACTCTAGAGCCACCCTTTGCACCTGGACACCTCACCTCCAAGCACAAACTCACCCCACTCGCATCATAAATTCACCGGAAAAACCGCAGCACCTTCGCCTCAAGCTGCAGTCGCCTCCTCTTCATGCCTCCTGCTTGCACACGCTTCCCAGGCTGCAAGGTCACAGATCAGGACCTCAAGGCAGCGCCGGACGGAGCTGGGCGAGAGGATGAAGTCAGCTTCCCACAGCACACGCTGTGGCAGATGCTGTGCCTGGATACGTTTGCGGGAGGAAAAGAAAAGTCTGCAGCGACACGCTGCTGTAATTCTGCACCTGATGAAGTGGTTAGGCTTGAGGTTTCAAAGTGCATTTGAAGCCAATCTGGGAAAATAGCGTTTCTCACATTTTAGGATACTAAATTATACATTAGTTCATAGAAAAGAACAAATAAAAAAATAATTTTAAGAGTTAAGAACAAATTCAGAAAGAAAGATATCAAATACAGAAAGATGCCCCAAAACGTCCTCGTTTGAAGGGAAATGCGTTAAGCATCCTGCTTTCTGCAGCAGAGAGCTGTCAGGTGGCCTGACCACAGCTACATTGAGACAGTGTATTTTCACTGGCATTCTCCCAATGAGGCTCTTCACACACTGTCCCCTTCTAATATTCCTCTAAGATTCAGAGGAAGTCAAAAACCAGTTGAACCAGAGCCAAGATGCATTTGTATCCATTTTTGCCCACTTCCTCTCAGTTTTTATCACCAACTAAGTGTTACTATTACATATTAAATAGAATTAGCTTATTGTTGAAAGGCAGTGACAGAAGGAAAAGAGATTTATACGCTGTGCTGTTCCCCGCTACGCAACTTGACGCTGGTGGATGTTACCAGATATCAGTCACCACCCAATGGACCTGACTGAACCACGTGGCCACGCAGGTAATGAACCCTGCAGGAGGAACTACTTTTCAAGGTGAGCCTACAGAACAAATAGGGATCACCTTGCCAAATCCATTTGAAAGAATCAGTAGCTGGCAAGTCAACAGTGGGTTTTACTGCCTTTGACCTCTGCTGCATCAGGAGCCGGTGACTGCTTGGACGCTGTGCCCTCAGTGCCAGCCGAGGAAGACGTGGAGGTGCAGGACAGGGACAGCCACGATACTGCTCCCATCAGCCCTCTGCAAACGGCTGTCCTCGCTGCAGGAGCTGCTCTGTGGCATGTCACGGAGGCAGCAACAAGTGGAAGTACGAATAGCCTCCTGGCAGCACGACCAGATGAAGCCGGGGCTCCAGCTCTGCAGCAGGGACAGCATGCCTCCGCGTGCTCCAGCGCTCTGGGGGAGAGCCCCGCGGTGGGTCCCCACCACGCTGCTAACCGAGCGGACGCCTGGGATGATGGGGCAGGGCGTGCGGCAAGAGCACGGGTGCAGGCAACTTCGCATCCACTGACCTCCCTTCCAGCTTATCCCTTCCTATCCTTCAGCCTGGCTGTGGTCTCCTTTCCGAGCCTGCCTCCTGCCATCTATTCCTCCTGCTCCCTCCCACTCACGAGACGTCTCTCAGCCCCTCTGGCCTCCCACAACAAGCCAGGCACTGGCTGGCCCAGACTAGCCCCTCGTTCAGGCACAACCTACCAGCTGACCCCAGACACCTCAGGCCAACTGGGGACAGAAGCTATCAAAGCAAACCCTGCTCAGAACTCCTCCAAGGCAGACCCACACGGGCTCGGCACCCTAACAGCTATAGGGGAGTCAGTGGATGTACACACAGGACATAGGCACCCACCCCATCTAAGCACCAGTGCTAAGACAGAAAACTCCTGACAGGAGATTTGAGTCAATGGGAAACGTAAATCTCGGGTGCATCTCCTGCCTTCACACAGACAAGTCTCTCCTTTGTTCTTCCCCTTGTGTGGGGATGAGCCTGTCTCTAGCTGAAAAAAACAAACAAACAAACAAAACCAAAACACCAAACCAAAAAAACCCCAACCTAACTTCACCAATGAGGCTAGACTTTTAACTGACACTAAGTGACTATTTTTCTCCATCCTCTAGAAGCTCTTGCAAACAGATTATTCTTGCCAACTCTATGTTACCGTAAACTGTTTGTTATAGTTCTGGAACATCTGGAAATTTCATCCTATTTCCAGGGGTTTCTCACCTTCCAAAACTGCTCCCTTTCAAACCAATATTTCTCATTATTGGTGTAACCTATTTTCAATATTCACCCAGAGGTGAATTGTTTTAGAGAGTTCAAGTATAATCTGTTCCGTATTTTCCTTATGATAATCAGCACACATAACAGTACAATCTGATGACATATTTAATCCAAATCTGTGCTCTTTGTTTTGCTTTAAAAGAAAATCTATCACAGAAGACAGACAGGGCTTTTGCTGGATGTAAAATCAAGACCTTGAATTGTCCAGCACCAAGAGCTGTAGATGTAAGGCTGCAGCACCGACTCCCAGCTCTCTCCCTTCACGTACGTGCGTATTTCAGCCCTGTGCAGCAGCGCAACAGAAGCAGAGTGATATACGCTCAGAAAAATACCAGAGAATGGGAAAACACCGTTACTCCTCCAGGAAAGATAGGTATGACTTCTAGCATTTATACTACATTTTATCTTTGAACTGCACTTTCCTTGCAACTTTTTGGGTACACATGCAGCATTTTGGGTCACTGCCTTCAGAATGTATAATCGTGAAAGGAGGTGAGTGTAACCAGGGCAACACAGCTACAATTTGCTCTGGGAATCTTAACTGAATTCCCCAATTTTGCTGCAATGAAAATCTTAAATTCACTTCAGAGAGAGGCTGTGTTTTTTCTCAGTCATTTCAATGGAAGATTCTGACTTTACCAGAATCTCAGGAGGTTAGGTGATTATTTACCTTTCCTTTTCCCTTTAGGAAATTTTCAAGGGTGATTTTTATTTTACTTTCTTGTCACAGTGCTTAGTCTTAGCAAAAGAACTGCTGTAAACTGATAGCTAGTGTTAATTATTCATACATCATGTTGAAATTCCCTTCAGTATTAAGCTGACATTGAAAATTAAAGTATAAATTTAGTTACTTCCAGATTTAGGACTTTTCACTGGTCACTTATCCACTAAAAACACTGTGTGGAAGTTGGCTGGCTCTGAGGCTGTACACAAGACGCAGACTGCGTGAGCCGGCACAGGCAAGTAACACTGGATTTGCACCTAAAAGGGTCAACACCAGACCAGCTTGGCTGAAGGCTGAGTGCCAGCCCTTGGGAAATATTTAGTGTGATGGTTTGAGCAAATCTATATAACAGTTAAATTTGGACCACTGAGTTTGGATGTTTGGCCAAAACTCTACAGTAAATGAGCATAACCTGCCTAATATGAAATTTTTCAGTAGTGATTATACTAGTTTGACAGACATCACACTTCATCCTTCAAGACCAAATCTTGGCTCTTACAAATCACCATAAAAGTGACATGAAACACATTTTACCTTGCCTCTGCTTTCTGCCAGCTCACCAAGACATAACTGGTGGTGGCCACCAATGCTGAGAGGGTATGGACGTAAATGGCTCAGCAGCTGAACCACCTTTGCAATTCTTCTCTCCTATAATCCATCCTTACTGCAGCCCAGAAGCAGGCCAAAAGCTGTAAGGAGTCTTGAGGGCAACCCCCGTGATAATATAATTTTAAGCAATTGGCCAAAAAAAAAAAAAAAAAAGTTACTCTTCAAAGTTACAGCTTTAAATCACAAAACCCAGGGGTAACGTCCTGGTTTCAGCCAGGATAAAGCTGGTTTTGTCTTCAGCAGCTCCTGTGTTTTGGATTTAGTGTGTGCAGAACGGTGACAGCTGCTGCTGGTGTTGGTGCTGCTGAACGACCAAGGACATTTTGCAGTTTCCCAAGTTTTGCTGATGTGCAGGTGCAGAAACCTGGGAGGGCACAGCCAGAAGAGTTGATCTAAACTGACCAGAGAGTATTCCGTACCACAGACAGCATGTAAGGGAGGGTCGGCCATTGCCCCCTCTCTCTGGTTCCTTGTTCAGTTTGTGTTCTGTTCATGTTCCCTTCTTGTTACTTTTATTTTTATTTGTTTTCAATCAGGCCTGTTTGTTCAGCTTTGTGTTCCCTCACTCGCTGTCTCTGGAACCTACTGTTCTGGGATGGCTGGGGGGGAATATTCCTGCCCATCCAAAGGTCTGTGGACAGTCCCACTGAGGCCACCTGTGGAAAGTGCAGTAAAGCCACATCGCTCCCTCCACCAGCGCTGCCCGGCACCGGCGGCTGACACTGTCCTGCTGAGGCACCCTCTCTCCATCGGCCACGGAGGGAGACAGGTTCCTGTAGACAGCCCTTTCAGGATCAGGTCTGGAAGGAAATCCTGTCCTTGTTCATTTTTGTGTGCCTGATTAAAAGCATAAAGACTCCCCTTTTCAGGAACAGCCAGCTCCCAGAGACACCGTGTTTCCTTGCCAGCACGATTCGCACAGAGCTGTTAGGCAATCCTAATGCTCTCCACCATCCCTCTTCCCCAACCCCATGATAATTATATGTGTGTTTAGCGAATAAATCCCACAAGACAATGCAACTTCCCATTTGACTTCAAGGAAAACATCAAAGTGCTGTGCTCTGCTTCCTACCGGAGGGCGGTGCTTCTCTCTGCTTTCATCAGTAAGGTTCGAAGGGACCTCACGGTGCTGCTGCACTGGCACCAATACCTGAATATGGAAAAACTCTATCCGATGGCAGTCAACATCACAGAGCTCACTGTGCAGCAAGGATCACACCGAGCTCAGCTGTTCGAGGCACTGACCACCCCTCTCCCCGCAGGAAACCAGATCCCTAGGCACTAAATGATTCAAACTACTGTTCCTTGTCTTAAGCACAGACATTCCAATCATCACATTACCTAAACTAGGTATCTGTTGTAAGCAGCCTACAGGAGAACTCAAGTCTGTACGTGTGAATTAGGACGATTCAACTGGCAGATGTGCATATGGTATTTATCTGCCTCATATGGGTGTTTGAAAAAAAATCAGACAAGTAATTCCTGAAAACTGCTCCAAGATCCACTGGCAGAAAAAGTCAGAAAAACAGTCCAGCATCATCACAGCTCAGTCCCTTGGGAAGGAACTGAATGTCAGTAGATTTATAGAGATCAAGGTACCAATAAAGTTCTAAAGCACCATAAATTGGATCTTTGAAAGTACAGCTTCTGATGTGAACCACATTCATCAATCAACTAATGTGCCTGCAGGCCCACTACTTACCACTATTCTAAATACCTTAACAGAAGTCAGCATGACAGTTTCTTACTGACTTTGCTGGCATTTGGGGAACTAAAGTCTGTACTGTTTTCCTTCCAGTTTTCCAGAGTAAGCGGCACTGGTGCCTACAAGCCCTCTAAAAGCCATCTGCTCTGGCAGTCCTGACCTTCTCCACTCCAGGTGCCTGGCTCAAACACCTTTCAGCTTCTGGATTCATTTGTTTCACCTATCCTCTACACAAAGCATGCATCAGGACGGTATGAAATAGTGCCAGGTTAGGGACGTGTGATGCTTCACATGCTTTTTAAACAGGCATCACAAATAGCAGCTACCAGAAAATAGAGAATGAGACTCTAGGTCCAGGATATTTTTAGTCATTTAGGTTTTATTCCTATACAAAATTAAATTAATAAAACTCTGCCACATTGAAATCAATGGCAGTTCAGTCATTCACCTTGCTGAGTTTAGGACTTGGCTTCAAGTATCTTTTTTTTTCTGCCAGCCAACATACTGCAGCAGGCAATATGCTCCCGGACAAAACATAACTCGTCTTCAGATTGTGTTTTTCAGGAAACTTCAGGAGTAGGAGGGGAGACCGAAGTGCCTCACTACAATTTCCACATCAGTCAGAATGACAGCCAAGCTATCCTGGGGCTCTCAGACGCATGACACGAGAGGGAGCATCACGAGGGCTTTGTGCCTGAGGTGCCTGTTTAGAAGAAATCTCAAAGCAAAGCAGGCGGCACAGCCCAGCACTGCGAGCCCGGCTGAGTGGAGCGACCCTTGGCTTGCACCCCTACGGTACAAGCAGTGCCATTAAGATTTTGAACCCACTCCCTCTTTTCTGTTTTTCCTAGAAATCACAACAGGCACAGTGCTTTAGGGGAACATATGTCAAAGCCAAACCTCTGTCAACAGAAGAGATATAAAGCTCCACTTCATTACTCTTTGTATTACAGGAGCCAACCCTGACTGTAGTCACCACTGCAAGTATACCAAGAAGAGATGGTTCCTGGCCCAAAGAGGCTCCATGCAAAAAGATGGAAGAGGCATAATTAAGATGGAAGAGAAAGAAGGTGTAACTGTCTTCATTTCACAGTGGAGGGAAGTGACATAGTCAGGAATTAGGCTTCATGCACTCCCAAAGATATCCACCCACTTTATTCTCATCAGCTGAGGTACCAAGTATGGCCGCAGATTTGACACGTCCTTTCCAAGGATGAAGACAGGTCAAAGCCAGAACTGAACTGAGATGCAGTAACTTCATTGCAAGCCTGTTCTCTTCCTCCTGCTCTAATGTCTCAAATAAAAAAAAAAAACAACCAACAAACAACCAACCACACACACACAAAAAACCCCCAAAAAACAAGTGAAAAACAAACCCCAGGAACTAGTTGGTCCCAGTAAGATTCTTATAGTTTTAAGCATTATTGTGAAACTTCAAATTGCCTGAGGAACAAGACAACTACAGCGAGAGCCAAACAAACTCAAAGGCTTGAAGGAAAACCACCCTGACCCTCAGCACTGCTCTCTCGTGGGCTTCATAGCAGAGAAGAGAGACAAACCACCTCTCCCTTATTCATACACCCTTTGTTAAAGTCAGAGGGAGCACATGCTCCCCAGAAGATTCCAGAAACACAAATCACAACATCCAATCCCAAAGAAAATTCAAATGCAAACACCTTCCATCAGGAAAAATAAGAAAATCCTCTCTACTGGAGGCATCACTGAAATGATGTGATTGCACTCATTAGGAGCACATCAGTAGGTAGCTTTGCAAGCAAGAATCTTTCACAAACATCTCAAGGGACATTTCTCAAGCCAAGCTTTGTTAAAAACACATCTGATTTGGGGTCTATGTGTTGTGAAAGCTGAAATGGGCCTGATTTTCAGTAGATAATGGGAAAAAGGAACAGCCTTTAAAGCATAACACCCCAGAATCACCAGGTAGTTTGAAAACTATTGCTCACATCTCTCTCCTCTGCTCTCTGCGAAGCCATAACAAGCATGTTCTGCTCCGTGACTGTGGGGAAACAGGACCCATCGGTGCCCCAGCCCCACATACCAACTACAGAGTGCTGAGGATGCCACTCACCCATCCCCACCAGATACCTCCATCCAGCAGCAGGCACCACAGCCAGAGCAGGACGAAATAGCGCAAGCCTCAGATGTTTCCGTGTTCCGCCCCAGCCTGCAAGACGCCTGCAGCCAGAACTGGATGTGTTTATAAATCAATTTACCCAGTGCTCAACTCAAAACCTCATGGATCAGTGCTTCAGTGAGAAAAATCACTGCAATTAGGGGGTGTAGATTCAAACCCTCTTGTTTATTCATTTCCATGCTTAACTCAGTAACAGCTAGTACCTTCTGTGGTGATCCAGCCCTCTGAGCAGCCTCCCTGCACGTCACATATACATTGTTTTAACTCTTCACGTCAGGGAGCAGGGACTGCGGATGCCAACCAGAAGGGAGGGCTTCATTTTTTACTCTTTGCAGATAACTGCAACTTGACATGAACAACAGCTGACAGGGAAGTGCACAAGGAATTAAGGTTTAAATTGCTTTGAGGGAGGAGGGGCAGAGAGGAAGATCACCCGGCTGGAAGTGTTTGGGAAAGGGAGGGAGCCGGACAGCTCTGCTCCTCAGGTCAGGGAGAGGTGATTGGCAGGAGTAGAGCTGGAGGAGTCCCATGATAGCCACGTCCAGGCCACGCTCCACTCTGCGGAGTCAGAGCTCATTTCCCAGTCTTCCTCCTCTTTTCCCCCTCCCGTTCTGCTTCATTTCTCAAAGTTTCCTCCCCAGCAGAATTTGATGCCAAGTTTTTAAAAAATCTCCATTGCCTCAAGTTAGACACCTCAAACCACGTTCTGCCAGCCATCCGAGGGCACCTACCAGAGCCCTTTGCAGAAGGAAAACACTAACAAACTGACTGCTTTGATTTCAGTGCCTGTTTACCAGTTCCAGAGACACAGATAATAGTTCAAGTCCTGTTGCTATTCCACGCACACCCCTCCTGCCTTCTTTTATACCTGTGGAAACACAACCAAGCATATCCTAAGCAGGCTGACACGTCACAGCATCTGCTGCTGCTCCCCTCTCTGCCATGTGATCTACCATAACATTTACTCTAGCAGGTAAAAGAAGGGAAACATTAGGGTGATTATCCAGGAAACAAGAGCCAGCACACTCAGTATCTCGTACGCAGCGGTGACCCAGCTGCAGAGACGTGCAAGTTTGCATTTAGCAAGGCTTAGACTTGCATTAGCTCCAGGTGAGTGTCACTATGTTGTATGTGCATTGGTGTCTGCATCCAGTGGGCAGACTACAGCTTCACTTTGAGAACAGAGATGCCATCTCAAGTTAAATAAGCCTCTCTGGTCCCTTAAGCTGTTGGGGTTTTTTTGGGTGGGTTGAGGGTTTTTTGGAGGGGGTGTAGAGGAGTGGGATGTCTTTCATGGCCATGAATCCTATTTGGATCTGTACATACCATTACAACTGACCAAAATTACTGGGTCTCGAATTCAACACCTTTCACGTACAGTACAGTTCAACAGGACTTTTGGCCTGCTCTGGACAAACTCCAAAACAAGGGAAGTTTAGACAGATTATCTAACCTCATACTACATTTATCTGTCTGGCAAGGCAGCACCCTGCTGTGGTAGCCATGATCAAAAAAACCTAACTGGAAACACTTTCTCGTTGTGATTCAAAGTGGTTTGCATCAAGGAAGGAGTATTTCATAGCAAGGTTTCTCCAAGGTGCCTGATGAAAAGCAAAAGTTTCAGGTCACTTCTGCTCACATAGATTAAAAATATTCAGAAAACCTGACTTTTAACACAACTGCTTGCTGTGGAAGTCACCCAGCTCAGGGCCTCTGTTCCCACAGGGAGTAAGAACAGAGACACAAAGCAGAGCATCTGGTCAGTCCTGAGAAACAATCCCATGCCTTGGGGTACGAGGTGACGAGTTACAGGACTTGCTGTGGAGGTCTGAGGCACACCAGGCGATGAGATTTTTAAGCAGAGGTCTGAGAAAGGAGCAGAAAAGATGTGGCTGCTTAGAGGATGCCTCCCCCATGCAAAGGGCAGAGGTGAAAGTGAGGGTATTTTGTAAGAAGTTGTCTTAAACAGGAATGAAGAGCAGTTCTGCAGAGCAAAGACAGCCAGGAGACTGCAGGTACGACACAGGTAGGTCGGCAGAGCCCTTACAAAGGTAGGCACATAATTTACATCTGAGGCAGTGGGAAAGAAAGTAGCTAAAAAGAACAAAGACACAGTAGCCGCCCCACTCCAGGGCAGTGAGCCTCACAGCAGCGCTTGGACAGGTATAAAGCAGGTAGAGGGGAATAGGCACACACAGGGATCCATCAAGGCTGTCCCTGGATTTAGCTCACGTACTTCCCTTCTGAGACAGAGAGGAATGGCACAACAGCAGCTGCTGCAACTGGATTTTCTTATTCATACGGTTTCCCTATCTCTCTCGCCACTTGCAGAGCTGTAACAGTGATGGATTTCAGCTCTAGGCACTTCATTCATGACCAAGGCTAACCATATTCTGTACCGTTACTTTTTCTCCCCATGTGCTGCTCACATCGGCAGAACATGACCTTTCTGCACCACAGTATTAGACTCCTCCATGTGTATTCCCCAGTTTCCCACAGCTTATTTGTTCATGATGGACAAAATACTAACATATCTGGCATCTGGTGACTAGTTTCCAAACATTTTTCTCTGACAAATCTGAAGCTGAACCCAGCTGAAGGCAAATCACAGGTCTGATCTGACGTGCCTTCTTGCCCATATAGCAGTTAAAGCTTGTTCTGGTCTCCAACTGCAATTCTGAAGAGATAAATAGCGACAACTCCTAAACTGCAGTGCAGAGCCCCTACGCAGACTCTGACCCTGGCTCTGGCTGTTCGGTGCATCTCCGCTGTCGCAAAACAGCCACGGAGTGGCAGACAAGGTATCCTGAGAGCACATCAAAACACCCTCAGACAGCTGACAGCCTCGCAGCAACTGGCTGCAGCACAAGTGGCCCTGCCCTCTGCGCAAGGAGCCCGAGCAAGGAGCCAGCAGTGCCCCAGCCTTGCTGTGCTCCCTAGAGCTAAAAGAGATCAGCAGCAGCCCGGGGACAGCTCTTAGATTTTGCAAAAGGCACCTGCTTGACTGGTCAGCCAGCCCTGTACAATCCCTCCCTATAGAAAACTGCATTCGACCATCCCATACACAACTCTGTAAAGCCAAAACGAAACAACTCCCCCGTGATTAATCAGCAATGAATTACCAGAGGGAGGCCAGCATTGCGGGCAGCGTACCCCAAACTTTCATTCAGCTGAGATCCAGCGACTGTGTTCTTCAGAGAGCAAAAAGGCAAAGCGATGTCCAAACAGGGCTCACAAGGGGGGCTCAGCAGCTCCCTAAAGGCTCATTGCTCCCCACCATACTACGAGATGACGTTGGGCTGGCCTTGCCATCGTGGCCCTGGTCAAGAGCATCCTATCTCCCTCTTCATCCTGCAGCACCTCCTCCAGCATAGGTCCACTGCAAGCTGCACAAAGCCATCCCATTTGTATTGTGCGTAAGCCACAGGTGGCTCAAAAGCCACAGGGTGGCCATGCTTATTGCAGGATTCAGCCCTCCCTAAAACCCAGAGCAGAACTGGGCCCCTTTTCCCTATCACATGAAAGGCGAACTGCACATATAAACCCGTAACCCAAATACCCTGCCCTCCCACCTGGAGTCAGAAGAAAGAGACGACTTCAAATAAAAGCCACATTATCTTTTGGGAAATATCTGTGCCATAATATGCATGAGCCAGAAATAGACACTTCAGTAGAAGAGAAACTGCCTCGGGTACCAGCCATCATCAGGCCCCTGCTCTGTCTCTACCGCAGTTCTCTGCTTACCCACTACTGCTTCCCTCCTCGGCTGTCCCACGGTAATAGGAACAGGCTGCAACGTGTTTCCCACTCAAACCTCATCACTTTATACACTTTAAATGACTGAACTATAAATATTAGGAAAGATGGATGAAATCTTACCTAGCTCACATTTCAGCGTTTGTCTCTCAATGGGAATTTAATAGATGCCTGAACTTGTCTTTTCAAGTCACGTAACCAGAATGAGAGAATACAAGCTGCTTATTTCAACACAACCACCAGAAAAACACTAGCAAAGAGCCAGATTGCAAATGTCAAAACAAGTGATTGGTTTTGAAATACGGGGAAAAGTTCATTCTAATGATCCCAGCAGCTCACATACTTACCTAATGCTTTTATTGCTTGCTTTTTTTTCCTTTGCATTCTCCAACCTCCCTTCATTTGGTGGGGTGATGGCGGACATGATGTGCCTGCAAAATGTATCCCCCTCAGCCTAGCCCGGTGAGATGGCAGCCTGCTTACAAAAGGCATCATGGTCTGCAGTGCAAGGGAGCTCGTGAGGACTCTGTTTAAGATCTGCCTCCGCTACAGATGCCCTCGTGACTTTGTCTTAATACGTTCACCTCTCTGCAACTTCCTTGTCCGCTTGAACTGGATGCTCTTGGGGCAGGATTCATCTCTCAAATTCAAGCACATGAACAGTGCTTCAGCCCAACATGCTTCACATTTCAGAGGCAGCCACTCAGGTGCTACCACAACAGAAAGAGTAAATATCTGCTGTAATTCTTCAGTACTGTGGGATTTAAGCCTGTCAGATACTGATGCAAAAGTAGGTCAAAAAAACCTGGAAACCCCACAGGCAGCTTGCTTGATAGGCTCCCAAATTTTGATCTCCTGTCCCTGCAGGAAGTCACTGAGTTGGCACTTCCAAAAGGTGTTCAAACCTAGAGATTGCCCTGGCAACTGAAAACATCGCTGGCAGCAGCGATGAGTCACGCAGGGGAGCCCAGAGGCCAGAGCTAGGTTTGGTTCAGGAGTTAGGTATGAGGTCTGGGGGGCTAAACTGGGAGCTGACCAGTGCTTCCAGTGTGGAGGGCCTGGCTCCTGCTCCAGGGTCACACCATGCTGCTGCCACAGGAGTGGGCTGGAAAACCATGCCTGTCCCTGGCTAGTCACACGCCAGGAAGAAGAGACTAACCTGAGCACCAGAGAGGGCAGAGGGACTTCAGGATAATGCAAATCCTGGCATTTGAGAAGTGACTCAGTGACCGCTGACAACAAGGTCACTCATACACCTGGGACCAAATCACCTCCAGATGGCCAAGGCCACATCCCCTGCACAGCTTGTTTTTTGAGGTCTGGGTCTTACTCAAGGTAGGTCATGAACTTGAGGGCCTCAAGACTAAGGCCCAGAAGATCAAGAAGCTTGTAAACCCAAGCAGAGAATAGGGAGATTTGGAAAACTGAAGCCTTGTCTACACCAGGACAGTGAAGAGGGTCCCTGGTTGCAAACCATGAGACAGGAGGAACAGAGCAGTTTGTAGATCAAGAACAGGATCTACTTTACTGGGCAACTTTCCAGCACATTTTTCACTGCTTCTGGTGAGCCTAGTAGCTCCTTAAATTAGGAACTGGTCTGGGCTCATCTGCTTCTGCAGAAATAATTATTTCCCAAAATTCTTTAAACTGATGGGAAGAGTTGTTTTTGTTTTGGTTTGTTTTTTAATACACATTTTTACTTAATTTATTCACATTTCACCCAAGCAGTACATTACTTTTGAAACAGGACTTCAGAATGTATTTACTTCATTGATTAATAACAACGTAAATTAGTCTTTACTTACTTTTTGCTTAATGACCTAGCAAAGGCCCTGGAATTTGGCTTAATAACAGTGCTGCAAGATACTTCAGCTGATGAATTATGGCATAATAATTAACATCCTTGCAGTTGTCAGGCACAACGCCCAGTGAGGTACAAAGTCTCTGCATACACAGGCTATAAATGATTTCAGTAGCCCACAGTTTGATGTGTTTTTCTGTGATATCACAGCTAATATTCAACATATCTATAAAATATCCCGAGACCATCCTTTCTTTCACTTAAAGCAGCTGTAAACATATTTAAGCTCCAGAACATTAACAACAGATTTAATACGAACTGTTAAGAAACAAGCCCTCACCTAGCCATTTTTGTCTCAAGAACACATTAAAAATATCAGTTCAAATTTTGCTTCCAGAAGAATCTTCTTAACATAAATCAGAGAGCTGTTCTCAGCTCTACAATTCTCTAATCATAGCTGATCTCGGCCTGACCTAAGCCAGAGCAATTTACAGCAGTTAAATGGCTGCTCTAATTTGCATGACCTGGCGTGGCTCTTTAAAGAGTACCCACCAGGTCCCAAGCAGCACACTGTGTGGTGTTTCATCTCTTCTAGCTTTAATCCAAACAGCTTATAATAGTGTGGAAAACTCAATTTTCAAGAAAAAAAGAATAATTTGATCTGGAAAGAGGGAAACAATATCGCACACTTGGAGGAAGCCACCTGAAAACACAGCCTAGAATCTAATTCTCTGAACGTGGCATGAGCAAACCGAAAGGAGGTGGCAAGATACTGACCCCCTGACTGAGCATTAGTTGCAGGGCAGGAGATTCAGGTAACTCCCAGTACGCCAGCACTCAGATGCTGCTTTGCAAGAAAAACGCTTGGGAGCCGTGGGCAGCTGATGATGCACAGAGCTATAACCAACCTGTTAAAGCAAAGGACTTCCCTGCCCGGCTTCCCCATCCTAGCTGTGACCAGGACTGTAGGAAAGTCCAACGGCACTGGAGGTTGTAAGAGACTTGAAAGAGTTATTGTCTCAAATGTCAGGCAAAGGAAGACTTTGTGAGTAGGGATGTTATCCCACTAAGGAGATAAGGTGCAGCTGGAAAGTAGGATCTTGCAGAGGCAGGACAGCACCTTCCTGGGCTTTATCTGGGGTAATCGTTTCAAAAACATCCCTGAGACAGCATCGGCCCTGTATCTCTGACAGGAGTTGGGGGAGACACACACACATACCCCCCAACCGCTTTCAAGAAGATTCAAGAACAAGACTATGCATGCAAAGTAATTAGTATATGTAGTGGGACTGGAGATGGGGACTAGTCTATAAATAGGGCAACTCAGGCGCTGGCCACCACCTGACGGAACAGGACCAGAAACATCACTGGAACCCAGGGCGGTGATCCAGATCTTCCCCTTCACCTCTACCTTTCCCTCCTCCTCTCTCTCGTATGTTATGGGCCATTCAGACCTTTATCTGATTCAAGATTAAAACATCTTATCCCTTTATATGATTCAAGGTTTGAACAGCTTCTGCCATGAATAAAACTTTTCTATCAATTGCTTGGTGTTAGGTCACCTTAATTTAGCCCAAGGGTATCTTGAACATTGGTTATTTTGGAGCAAGTCATCCAGGGTGGCCCTCTTGGGACCTGATATAATCCTTTAGACATAAATGGTTGACCAAGTCTGAGACTAGGACTGGATCCAGCTGCACCTGGACTCCTCTCTGAGGAGCTCAGAAAGCAAGGGAGTCTTCTCTGAACCTCATGACTCAACAGGAGGGTCTCCCTGACTACTAAAGTGCATCAATCACATCACTGACTCCACTCGGTCCCTGACAGAGGTCCTCAACTGGCACAGCAAAGACTCACCCGGGTGTTTCTATCCTTTTGCTAAACAGCTCAAGTAAAGCCAAAGATGGCCCAAGTTCCACTTAAATTGGTAAAGACCATAAGACGTTCAGCCAGTAAGAAAAACTATGACTGCATCGATATTGCCATGCAAGTTGTCTGGATACAGCCATAAATATCAAAGCAGGCACTCCTCCAAAGCCCTTCAGTTTGAAACGAGCACTTTTTGCTCAGAAGGCAACATGACAACCGAATCCATTAGAAAAATCTGCCCTTAAACAAAAGACAAATGTGTCCATCTTCAAAAAAGCAAAGCTCATAACAATCACCTCAGCTCAATTAGCTGTAAAACAACTGTGTACATGCAGTTGACTGGGCTGCTTCATCAGAAGCCGTACACCTCTGAAATGTCTGAAACGCTGCTCTGAGGATGAGTCAAGGGCCAAAGGGCTTTTTGCAAGGGCTGTGCAATTTGTCCGAGGTCTTTTGATCACACTCATCTGTCTTCTCTGGGGAAAACAACCTGCGAACGTGTCTGTGGGTGGGGAAATCTGGAGTAAATGCTATACCCAGGAGATATTGAAATCCATCTGTTTTACCAAAAGCAGCAAAAAATGAGGAAGGCAATAACACACTCCCTAGAAAGTGGTTCTGTTACAGTGTTAAGATACCAAAGCTTCAAGGCTAAAAGAAGTGAAGGTTTGAGCTGTAACTTTAAAACATTTTCCTGACCAGGTAGGTTTAGCAGTTTCAACCATCTGGTTACAGGAATTACTCCACTGACACTGGTTTAGTTGCCCGCCATGACTCGATAGAGCAGTACCTGTTCCCATCAGCAGCCGTGCAGCTAACGATTGCCTGCACACACATCCGCCTGTGCCTGAAGAAAGGTTTAAATTCAAGAGTACAACTTTTGTAAAAACAATTAAAATAGTAACTTTGCAGTAGCTCGAGCTGCTGGGGAAGTTGTACTTGGGTGTCATGAGGGCTGACAAGTGATCCCTCCGACTGCCAGGCTGTCTAGCCAAGGTGGAAACAACTGTAAGTGAAGCAAGAGTTGGGCAAACAGGACTATGTTGGTGTCAGCAGG
>JMFS01007631.1:0-30945 GCA_000699545.1 Podiceps cristatus
CCCAGGGACCTCTCCTGACAGCCACAACTTATTAAGCTAACATATTCTATGTTAGCTTAACTCTGTAAAATAGATTGGAGTCCTCTACCTTACCTCCAGTAGAAGTTTCAAATAAAAGACTGGGCCTGTACTTGGAGACCCTTGATGCCTATCTCCACTAATTCCACTCCAGGGAAGTGGTGGAGTCACCATCCCTGGAGGTATTTAAAAGATGTTTAGATGGGGCACTTGGGGTTGTGGTTTAGTGGTGGACTTAGTAGTGACAGGTTAATGGCTGGACTTGATCTTAAAGGTCTCTTCCAACATAAATGATTCTATGATTCTAATGTCAGTTTAACTGTTTTTTGTTCTAGTCTTCCGACCATAATTTTCCAACACCAAGGTTTTCACCTTACACTTTCTTTTCTACTTGAAATCCTATGCTATTTCCACAACAAACTAATAAAGGCACATTGGGTTTGCTTCATTCATGCTGCTTGCATCCCTTAAGTCTGTTCCCCCGGGGAAGGGTGCCTGGCCCTCTGGCCCTCCCTGCTGTAGGAGGGCTTCACAGGGCAAGAAACAGTCTCCACATTGGAATAACATGTTTGGGAGCTGCTCACCATGGCAGTCACCCAACAGGATGTCTGTCATGCACTATTACTAGTGTGAGGTGTCCCATGTGCCCAGATGTTCTGCAGAGCCCTCTGAAGTGGACATCTGTTTCAGGGTTATCCACAGCTGCAATGGACTAGGCTGTAATGCAGCAGGTCTTTTCCAGTCCTATATTTCTATGAAAATTCAGCCAAGTAGCTAAGAAAATGTGGGGATCCCATGGTCTGAATTCACCCTGTTTCCCCTCTGGAGGAACTTCAGTGCAGTTTTCCCAATTAGCAACCACCTACTTTTGCAGGAAGTGGTGAGTCTGTTATTTCTAACACTTTCAGAAACTGAATCTTGAAGGCAGGCTGATTACAATTAACTTCATGCATGCAGTTTTAAAAGTACATGATAGGGTATAATTAACAGTGAAAGATATCCCAATATTCACTTCTGTTCTTTAAGAAAAACTTCCTGCTGTACAGCTTATTTTCAAGGTCTCTCTCCCTAGAAAACTGAAAAGGTAGCATAGAAATTTTTTAATAGCAAAATGTAATCTTAGGTTCAAGCTAAAAATGTTTTTCTGGTGTTTGTTTAAAAAAACAAAACACAATACTTATGCAAAGCTAACTTAAAGTACAAAAACTAAATCTGTGTGAACTTTGATACCAACTGGTCACTTAATTGTAACAAAGACCCAGATGAAGCTCCATTTTTCAGTTCTTCTAGAAAGCAACCACAATTACAGGGCTCCTACAAAATGTTTTAGTTAATGTAGTTCTGAGTTTGCAAGGTTTGGTGCTTTCTGATTTGTACTGTTTTCTAATGGCAAGGCTAATTTGGTCCTGCTGTGCTCCATCACATTGGTCTGTCAGAACAGTTGTTTCTTAATTGATAGATATAATAAATAAGACTTTTTTTCCCCCTGCTATTTACTTTCTGGAATAATAGCATTGCCATTGGAATAATAATCAAGAAGTGTAAGTGGATAAGGATCTAGTCCTAAAATACTTGTTATAAAAGAAGATCATAACTGAGTAAGGAGGGCATAAATTTAAAGCTCTATCGACAATGGTTAGAGTGCTTAAATGTAAAATTGAGTCTCAAGATCAGTTTGTGATTTTGGACTACGACCTTAGCACTTGTTTTCTGTGTTTGTATACAAAAATGGCTACCTATGTCCTAACGTTCTGATCGTGCTTCTCTATTGTTGCAGTTCTTCCATTTTTGTAAATGAATTAAAGATTTCAGACCAGCAGAAGGCTGAAAGTTTTAGTTATTTAGGACCTTTCCCTGAGAAGTAGAGGAGTATTGCTTATGTGGATGTGTCCTAGTGCAAAGGTGGATGAGAATACCATAGAGGAAGAACTACATGAACTTGAGGACTGTAATAATGGAAATGAAATTGTAATTCAGTTGTATAAAATGCAAATTCATGCCCTTTGAATATATCAATAGGTATTTCTGCTCTAAGTGTTAAGCTCATCAGCTGGAAGTGTCTGAGGGAGGGGAGAACTTTGTGTACTCTTTTATGGAATGACTATCAGGCACTAATGAGAGAGCCGAAAGAGAGATAAATGTGATCCTTCAGGATGCATCAGAAGATAAGCTTTTTCCCAGCTGAGAAAAAGAAATATTAATGCTATTGTGTAAAGTACTGTAGTGACAGTCCTCAGAAAAGCCAATTACAATTCTGGTTACCAAGAAATGTTTCAGAAGATGAGTTCAAATGAGAATAGACAAAAAAAAAGTCTGGCAGCATGAATGGGGGCCTTGTCATGGAAAAGAGTCTAAAAATGTGCAACTGTTAGACCTCTGATGCACTTGTAGAAAGTGATTGCTTATTCAGCTTTTGTTTTGCTCTGCTAGGAAGAAGAGCTATTTAAATTCAGAATAAATGGGTGTTCTGGTAAAGGATAAATGTTTGGCTGAGAAGAAAATTGAGAGGTTCTCCAGCAGCTTTCCACTAAGTGCAATGGGGATCTACAAACTCTAATTGGTTTTGAAAGGGAGCTGGATCAGTTAGTGTAATAAGGTGAGGTGGCCGTGGTCATGAAGACAAGGTGATATAAGAGCCATGGGATGCTTCAGCAGGCATGAGTATTTGGCAAGTCCCAATGTCCTCAAAGGTGGTAATTCCACAAGGAAAGGGACCTGACTATCCACACACCCTTGTTCTCCTCCAGCTGGGCCTTTCAGCACAAGTAGAGGCCTCCTGAGAACCACTAGTCACTGACAAAAGCAATCCCACTCCTGTCCACTCACTGTTTCCCTGCTTGTGTAGTCCCACAATAAGCTTCCATTTAAGGTGCCAAACTGGAAGACAGTTAAGCCTGTAAAAAAGTGTATTTGGGGGAGAGTATTTTCTCTATGGATGATTCACATCTTTGAATCCTCTCATAATGGAGAAAAGTGGTGTTGATGCAGAGGGTGTCTGTTAGAGTACGTAGTAAAGAGAGACAAGTCTGAGCCATTAGGCCATTTTACTGCAGCATTTTCACTTTAAAAGCTGCTCTTAATTCCATTTGTACAAGATTCCTAGGAAAATAGTAAGCTAAAGTACCTTTACCTCTTCCTAACCCCCTTTACCTCTTTTTTTTTTTTTTTTTTTTTTTGTAGTAGTAGCAACTAAAGCTTAGAGTTCAAAGGCAGAGCTCAAAGCTGTTAATGCTGGCCCAGGAGAAGGGACATGGTTTAACACATGTTCCTGCCATTAGTGTTTCCTGGTGGCTACTCTGCTTGCAGCCAGTGGCCATGGTGAATCTGACTCTGCAGTATTCTTTGCAAAGTTTAATTTTTAACCAATTCTGATTCTTTTTAAAGTATTGTAGAGTGATGTTTTCAATATCTTGACTATTACATTGAATTTAGGTTGTTTATCTGCAATTGTGATCACACAAGTGAGAGATTAGATTAGATTTTACGGATTCTGACACACAGCCTCTACTGGTTGAGCAGAAGTGTCAGTAATGTAACTTGCAAGAACAGCAATAAAGAAATCTTTCAAAGCATCCTCCTGTATTAGGAAACGTGTGCCAGGTTTTGAGCAAGAGAGAATAAATGCAAGCTGAGGAGGTAACAATAAAAGGTACTGAATTCCTCCTGAGATACAATCATTTAGCAATTCTCAGGAGAACATTGGGAACTTAAGAGTGCAGTAAGAGACAAGAAGAGAAATAGAAACATCGTTTAGTGGTCAATAATAATGGTGTGTTTATTCATAATTGCAGGAAGATCTAGAAATGGGCTAAATAAGAAAACACATGAACAAGCAGGCTAAATGGAACTAACCCAGTAACTATTTATTGAGCTATGAGTATGACAGATTAAGGTCTTGGAAAAGTTCAAATTAGTTTGGCTTCAGGGTGGTGTTAGGCATTGTTTCATTTTTAATTTAACAAAAAAAAAGTATTTGAGAATAGGTTTTTTTCTCTTGGAAAGTCCTTTTTATCCCAAGTATGTTTAGGTGTACAATATGTATATTCTGCTTATATAATTATATGTATAAAATTACATATGAACACAGATGCTGTATATATAAATTATGTAATAAGAGAACTGCATACTTGTACAGGCATTGCTGTACATGCTGGTGTCTGCTTCAGACCAGCAATCTCCATAGAGCTGTTCTGCTGCCCAAGATTGCCCTTGCTCAGGTAACACACATACTACTTCCTTACTGTGCCTCCATGTTTTCATTGTTGTGGGCCCCATAGTAATGTGTCTGTGGCTAGTACAGGGTCCACTGATGCCTTTTCCCCAACCTTCATCTACCTTCTAGCAAGGCCTCCTACAGCAAACCTGAAACATGAATAGTGAAAGGTGCTGAGGCACATGGGTGTGGGCCTGCAGCCAGCTGCTGCTTGAGGAGGAGGCTGGTGCCACTGCGAGCAGCGGTGTGGCAAGAGGCCTCCATTTCCTATGCTCTCACCTCTGTTGCCTGGACAAGAGTGACTCGAGAGGAGGAAATAGTGGAGGTTTGCAGTATCAAAGTACGTACCTGTTTCACTTCAAATAGAGCCCTTCAGGAGAAAAGTACCACTAGATGGAGGCATGCACATGTAGACTGAACAGGTATAGTTCGTATACTTTAATTTTTCCAAACTGTTCCAGTAAGACTGATACTTAATATTGTCCTGGTTATAGCAAAGAGCAGGAGAAAAATCTATAAAATTGTATGCTTAGATGCACTTATTCTTTCCTGTTGAATGACAAAGTTCAGTAACTTAGTGATGTGCCTCATGCAGTACAGAATTTGGTGCAGTGGTAAGTAGTTATCTGCCTTAGGCTTTTCATTATATTTGACTTAAGAGCAATGTAGTGTCACGTTGGTAAATGTCCTTATTTCCTTTTAATAACAGAAGTGCTGGGTGCTTTATTTACAATACAATTAACAGTATGGCATACTATAGTAACATAACACTTTATAGACTTTGTAAACAAAATGGTTACAGGAACACTTGAGGTAGCAAGGTCAAGCACCTAAAAAGTTAGGAAATACAAGAGTTAAGGCTTGCATATCAAGAATAAGAAACAAGTTGCAGACTCATTTGTTGTAGCACTATGGTGTGATCTCTAACTGCAGTGTCACCATTAATCTGTGGTGTCTCTGCTTTATTCAGTATGCCTCTCACAGAGAGCAGTCTTCAATATTTTATCTCACCCTGGTTGTACACTGTGTGGCCCCAGCCAGCTCTACTGAACAAGTCATGTGAAAACTTCAGGAATCTTTCTGCCTTTATGCATCCTTTGTGAAATGAATCTTTCTGCCTTTATGCATCCTTTGTGAAATAAACGGATGGTATTATCATGTTACAGACAGAACGGGAGAAACACAAGAAGTATTTGCTAAACACAGGTACCTAATATGTCTTTGTTTTTCAGACAAATAAGAACAATGTCAGAGCCATGGAGATACTTTATCTATGGCGGCATTCACACACTTCAGTTGCAAGTCATTCCTCTAACAGCCTGGCTCCTTCATACCAAGTGTTTTAAATACTACATCAGATAAGGCAGAAGTTCTGTGAAATACATCTTGCATCGTGCAATACTGACTTACCCTACCTACTGGTCAAGTTAGTTTCCAATTTTTCTCAACGCTGTTGTCAGTCTCAGTTTTGTGGAAACTATGCTACCTTGTCTTTCAAAGGATTTTGTTGCAATCTGATTAACGCAGTATAGCAGTCATCTTTTCCTAGAGACAAGTTGCTATTGAAATGAGAGTTACTTCTGCTTGCCAACTACCTCATATGTCCCCAAATGGATATAACTTGGTTTGAAGTAAGAAAGGTTATAATGTCTGTGTTGCTCTCTAAAATGCAGATATGGGCATCTCTAGAGGGAAGCAAATTGGAGGATATAGCTGCCTGCCCTAAAGGAGAAATTAGGGGAGAGCAAAGGAAATTTCTCAAATGTAACCATCATCTACTAGCAATAAGTGTTACCTGAAAAAAAAGGAAAAATGGAAATTGCTAAGGGAGAGTAATTTGGCTGAATGTATTGATTAGAGAGCTTGGAAAGTAATAGTGGAAAAAGGCAAAAGAAAAATCTTGAATTACCTTTAAAAAGTGAGTATGCTAGCTAATTTAAGGCTTTGAGTTGAAAGTGAAAAATGGAAGTAAGCTACTGAATCTAATGTGGGCTTGGTGCCTCATATTATAAAATTGATGGAAACGATTACAAAAAAAGTGGAAATTTTGTTAACAGGTATATGTTTCTACCTCCTTCAAAAGAGTAGATTTTGCATAACGCAATCGCCTGTTTTAGAGAGCTGACTGAGCCACGCTATGTCTCTATTTTCTTTTCTGGACTCTCTAATTTTGTGGTGAAATAAGGCTGATTCTTCTATGAATCTTTGTCATTAGGGATTGCTCAGATGTTCCCTTGTGTGAACAGTGCCAAACTGGAGGTGTTTCTGGTGAAAGGAGGTGTAAAGTTTTGATGAGTAGCTTTTGTGTGCTTTCCTGGCTTTGTGAAGATTTTGCATCACTAAGGTTACTTCTAATGTATGTTTTGTTTCTGTTGCTGTGATAAATGTATTCTAATAGTTCTTGATTTCTGGTTTGTATAACTATCATTCTCCACTTGAGGGAGAGGATTCTCTCTTGAAGAGAATACTTTTTTGAAAGAGGTGTTTCTTATCATGGTTCAGTTAATTGACTTTTCTCATATTGCTTGGAGTTCAGCTGATTGCAGTATTTTGCAATTACAAACTGCTTTATATAGCTTCTTTCCTATAGTATATTGAAAAATGTTTTATTATCATTTATACAAAAGTAGATTATGAATTCAGACAGGTGCACAGTTTATGCACAGCAATTATATGCTTTCTTTGAAATAGAGCACCTAAACACAGCAAAATGAATGAAGATGACAGTTTGTGGTAGACTGAGTTTGAAGGAGTTCATAGTGTTTTAGATCAAAGTTTAAAGTTCAAGACAAACTGAAGATTGTGCTTAATTATGGAAATAATAATGAAATTACATATAATGCTAAGATTTCTGATCTTAGCAATTGCAATAAATTAGAAATGTTAGAAAACTGAAGGTGTATTTTCCTATACTATGCAATGTTTGGACCTTACATCTATGAATCTTGACCCACTTGCAAAGGAGATTGAGTTGAAGTATAGTGCTCTCCAGCTGTACGAAAACTGTCTGCACTCAGCATGTGCTAGCATGAATCTCTATCTCCTACAAAATAGCTTAACTATTGCCCCCAAAATATCAAGGCATTTTTCAAGGAAAGCCAAGTATACAGCAAAGTTGATAGGGCTGGCAAATTTTTATTTGCTTATGAAGATTTGTTGTCCAGGTGTGGTGCCCTGTTACAAAAAAAAAAAGGGGTAATAAGGTCAATAAACCATCTAAGGGCATAGAAATGTAGTAGGAGAAAAACCTGCAGATTGTACCGGTAATGAACAAGCTTTGAAAGATCTTGAGCTTTGGCTTGCCTGTGTCATAAATGTGGCTTCTAGTTTTGCCCTCCTGTCCCTTCACTATCAAGAACAAAAGCCGAGGGCATGACTGTCCCAGGGGCCCAAGGCAGTGAGGATCTGCAGTGACACGCTGCCCCCTGACCTGCCGCCTCCCGGGGATGGGGGTCGTGCGTAACCCGGGTACGGCAGTCCCTCCTGGAAGGGAGCCCCTGGGTGCGTGTAGCTGCAGGGCGTGTGGCAAAATGCCTGCTGTTTGCATGGGGTCAGGGTACAGGTATTTTGGAAGGTACTGAGAACTTAAGCTCATGTCTGAAAATATTTATGCATGTGAAAATCTTCGTGCCCTGAAGTCCAGAGGGCTGGCCACAAGCAGAAAAGCTAATCATGTATTCAGTGTCTATTCATTGAGGCCTGAGGTTGTTAGGGACTTCTCTGATGCACTGTTCCCCCCATGTTAGGATCATGTGACAAGAAAGCAGAATTCTGATGCATTATTTGACTATTAAGCTTTGACCATAACCAACATGTTTTAATAATAGCTTAAAGTTAACCATCATATTGAATGCTTTTATGATTTTTATCAGTTCATTGGATGAACAAAACAATCAGGCTGCCCAGAAGAGCAGTGTACTGCTTAAGTTAGCATTAGCCTAAAGATTTTTAAACCATTTCAATATTACCATTTCTACGGCTTTTCAAATGCCCTCAGTTTTAAGGTCCTTGTTTGCTCAAAGGATCTGAGGGAAGATTTGAAGCCATTAACTCTGTATCGGACTTTGTTTCAAGCTTAATTGATTGTTAAGGGATATTACAGAATAGTCATGCTTTAGGAAGGAAAGTGCTAGAAATAATCCTCTCTGAAGAACTGTACGGTTTGATGTACGCTGCTGAAGCAGGAAATGGTGACCTTTTATTAAACAGATAAAAAGCTTGAAAAATAAGTTTAACTTGTATAGATTTATTTTGGAAGCCAGATCAAGTATCAGCACAAACTGCTTTTGGACTTGAATCTCAAGTGCAGAATAACTTCTTGATTAGCTGTTTTTGATACTGTTACAATAAATGACAGGAGATCTGAACACTAAGTAGTGAAGAGGATGAGATATTGAGAGTATTGGTGTCCCAGTTCAAGAAAGCATTTAAATTCTTACTATCAAGTAGATATTTAAGTCTGACTTTAACAAAATGCCTTTCTGAATTATGGCATGCATGAAAAATACTTTTCACTGCACATGTAAAGCTACCAGAGTAGTACACAGATCATTGTAAATGTATGACAATTAGTGTCTTATTGAAATATACCATCATGACTTCTGTGAACATAGCATTTCATAGAAATGCCACTAGTAAATAATAATATAAACAGTTTCTAGCTCAGACTTTCACAAATCTTTATCTGCAAAGGTATGCTGCCTTGTGCCTTTGAATACAGCTTTTCAGGGAAAAGTAGCTAAAATATGCAGATAAAAATATGCAGATAAAACCATTTTAAGATGCAAGGAGTCATTGTGTTTGTCCTTGCATGTTGGACACTTACAGATTTTTTTTTTTTTTGTTAGCTTGTAATCTATCTTGAAGAAACTTCCTTGGTTTTAGTAGTATCAAACACCTCTTTCTAGCCTTGGTTACTCTTGATATGTTATTTTAAATCACTCACTACTCAAAGGGAGCCTCTCCCTCCTGATAAAGGCAATTTTAGTGAAATTGTACAGTTCAGAAAAATGATGGAGGGGGCATTTTTCTTTTCACTTATTTGAAAAATAGATTGTATGTATGTTTGAGAGCTGATCAAGGACTGTGAATAGGTTGGAGAAAGCAGCGTCAAAATTAGAATGATAATCAGTGAGCTGATACTCTGTCTATCCCGTCTTCCCTATGGCTCTTCAATCAGTTTTCTCCCCTAACTACATTTGTATCTTTGGAAGCATTTTCCTTCTCTTTTATAATGCTCATCTTTCTTCCCATTTTCCACTATGCTTAGCCATCTCTTTTTCTCTCATCCTCTGTCTCTTTCTCTGTTTTTCTTCATTATAATGGTCAGTCTTTCCCTGCCTTTTCATTCTGAATACCTTGGGACTTCTTGGAAAAGTTAACTTGATATCAGGTGTTTTCTTGACCGGACACCTTGACCAGAAATGCTCTTGTCCTCTGCCTTGTTAGATTTTTATATTGTTTCATTACCAGTTACTTGAATCCTGGACTTTGCTAAACACAAGGCTGTGAAGCTCATCATTCATGGCTACATTCTTCAGAAATACAGAATCTTTTTAGGGTAACTCCAGTTTATGTTCAGCCAATGACTTTCATCTTCTGGAATTTTTATGCTCTTTCAGTCTATTAAATAAACTAAATTAATTGCTGAGATAAGTCCATAACATTCAGTCTAATGCTCTACGTTGGAGTTTGAAACTGGCAAAATTCTGAGCTCTTGAACTCTGCTGAAGCATGCTTGTCCCCAAACAAGATGCACATGGCTAACTAGGTGCACCAAAGCCAACCCATGGCAAGGCAAGGGGAAGCAGGGAAGGATGAGGCCCTATAAAGGTACAGGAGAGAGGGGCGAGATGTCTGTGGTGGAGGGAGAGACCAGAAGAAGAAAGATTACCTGATATGTTGGGAAGTAGAGACAGAAGAGAGTCTGGAAAGGTGGAGAAGGAAGCAGAACCTGGGAAGGGGTATGCGGAGGGGGTGTAGTCATGTCCAAGTGAGGAGGAGGTATCTCCTGGGAGGATGTCCCAGTAAAATGGATTACCAAGTTCTGATCTAGCATGTTATAATTGCTCTTAACTTCAAACACATGAAGTCAATGCACTTAAAGTAAGTGCATTAGAAGTATCCTATTGAATCAGAGGCAGTGTGCAACTCCATGTTTAATTTAGCCCTTACATACATTTAACTCTTCAGTGGGACTTCTGTGAGCTGTATCTTTTTAAAAGTTTGCAGAATCATGCATGCTGTTGTATGAGAGAATTCATCCAAAGCTATTTCACTGGCAGCAAAAATTTACAACATATTTGTTTGTAGAATTGTGCATTTGTCTTCTGGCTATTTGACTTAGCTTAATCGCTCATTTGCTACTCTTTGTCCAGAATACCAACTCTGTTTTGCTTTGTGCAGTGATAATATATGGTCTGAATCAAATCCCACTGAACCTAGTGGAAAGACTCATTACTTCTGTAGCTTTTAGATCTGACCTGTAATATACACGGAGACCCAGATGAAAAAGAATAGCTTTTGAATATCTGCAGCAAGAGGCACATTATGCAGCTTTAGTACTGGAGCGTCATAAAACTTTAAGAACCCACTTCTTGCCTTTTTTTGTAAATTAGAGCTATTTTTATTGCATCTATAGGTTTGTAAAAATGCAATTATTCTCTCTACTCTTAAAGAAAGAGGTTAGCGCTCTCTGAAGCTAACAAGATCATTATGCTAATTATTCCTTCCATTATTTCCATTTATAAAGGTCTACTTCTTTTTATTGCTGCTGCTACTGTTGCCTCTAGGGTCATTTTCAGGAACTTATTCTGATTCAGTCTACAGATGTGTTATTGAGATGCCTATGAAATGGGCCTGCTTTGACAATGTGTCATGCCAGGATGACAATATTGGATCTGGTTACGTTTGCTCCCCAAACTTATGACACTTCATAAATGACATTTCCAGATCATTACTCTGTATCAAATATGCTAAGAAACTTTCCAAGAGAGAAATCGGAGCTACATACCCAAATTCAGGCAGTTTCAAGTATTTACATTCTTTAGGCTTACTTACATGATCCTGTCCTTTGTTGCTGGGATGAGCAGCAGTGAGCTCAGAGCTGAGGAATTGCGGAGGTGGGAATTGTCAGTATGGTGGGATTTGTCAGTATGGTTCAGGGAATTCAGTAAGCCCAACACAGACAAACTGGGAGGCTTGCAACTGCACTTCCACATCAGTATGCAGCTGCAGAAGTCAGTAGGTTTTGTTCAAGAGATGCTGAGCATGGTACGTTTCCCATTTCCATCATGGAAGAAAAAGTATCTTGAAGAGGTAAAACCAAAGATGTAGCAGGAAAATACAATGAACTGTACGGTACTTTCAATGCCACTGAAGAGTAGCCCTGTCATAGCCTGGCACCAAACCTGAATTATGCTTAATATTTTTGACAGTAAAGACAAATTTTTCTAATGCTTTTTGACCTGGGATGCCTCAACCCAGTGGGGAGTATAAAGGACAAAAAAAGAGCAGCAAACTTGGTTGTGATGTGATTTAATGAAAAAATAACAACTTCCAGTGGCCTTTGGGATGGGCACAAAGTTTTCAGACCAGTTTCTAAGGGTTATCAGAGATCTGTGATCTGAGGTCACTAGAGAAACTTTGTTGTGATTAAAAGGCGTTTTGGAAAGAAACTTTTGTATCTCAAACTCTTTTGATGCCTGCATGCTAGTTGACTGTATATAAGCTTTCAATTACTTGGGCATGTATAGGCCTCAAATATTGGTGCCAAGTCTATATCCCATCACTCTGTTCTTCTATACTGCTTCAGCAAATGTAAAACAGCTTTTTCCAAGAGCCTAGTGTTGTTAATTTTTCTTTCCTGGTGATAAAATTACTAGAGTTGTTAAGAGTTAGCATGACCTGTGTAGTCTGCTGTGATTCTGTGAGGTAAGGAATGGACACTGCAGCAGGAACTCCAGGTGTTTGCCTGTTTAATCATGATGACTTCCCAGGTCAAGCATCTGCTGACTCATTTGCTGCCCACTCTTAATTTGAGCTGCTTCAGCAGTTTCAGTTTATATTCCAAAAGTTTTATTTTCACCTACATATGGCAAAGACACTAGATGAATTACTGCAGGAGTTTAGAGGCGCTTCAGCCATTCTTAGCCAGTTACTTTGCTTATTTCTAGTTCTTGCAGGGTAACTTTCTAAGTGTACCAGAGAAATGTGGAGTATTTCAGTGTTTGGAGTGCTGCACTGGAAGGGCTAGGTTCATGCTTGATTCCTGACACTGATGAGATTGTGTAGGTATTTGTCTGTTATCTATGTTTGAGCTATGGTACAGTTTATCATATTCAGGAAAAGTATCTCTGAAGTTGATTGCTGTCACTCTCTTTCATTCCTGGTTTCTCTGTTTTAATCTTGTGTTGTAAACATTACAGTATATCCTGTCAAAATAGCAGTTTTCTTTGAGACAGACTCTGTTCTCACAAAAAGTTTCCATCCTAGACAGTTGGTGACTATGTGCTGACTGTTCAGTATTATCAAGTAACAGAGCTAACCTTTATTGTAGAGTCAGGATACCTATATTTATAAACCATCTGCAACAGGTAGCCCTGATGTACTTTCTTTAATAGGATTTCATCATGTTTCTATGAGCAGATGAAATAAATTGCTTTAAGAAAAGTGCCATATCGCATTAAATAGGGTTATGTGCAGTTATCCTCTGTTATGTGAAATAATTCACAGTCTCACAAAATGCAAGCTGGGAAGCCACCCCCAGGCACTCTAAAATTCTTTTTTTTTTTTTTTTTTTTTCCTAGCCTTGGAAATACTTGGAAACAGCAATTTTAACAGAATCCATAGCCCTGTATGACAGTAGTCTGGTACTGATTTTTCTTCTTTAAGCCTGATCCTGCCATCTGGATTAATATCAGAAAAATATGCTAACTTGGAAGAAGTTTAGTGAATTCTTTTCAAGCTGTTTTTTATGAGGATACCTTAACATTTTTTGGCTTAGAACAGATTGTCTGTATGCGTATTCTAAAATGTATTTTGGATAAGAAGTTTAACTGAATCATTTGGCAAATATCAGGACTGAATAGCTGAATTAACATTATTAATAGACTATTTTATGGGTACACAAAATCAGCATAAGTTGTCTCAATATATTATGGACTGTTAGGTATTCTCATAACTGTCTCATTGAATTGTCAATACTGTGTTCCACAGAAGACTAAATGTAAAAGTTCTATAACTTAAACTTAGTGGGCAAAAATGTTTGCAACTCCATCTCTGTGCATTCTTGACCTCTGAAAGCAGGGAAAATATTCCAGAATGAAGGGCATACATTCCTTTTTTCTTTTCTCCCATTACCCCTAAAACCAGCCAATTTTGGACCTAGTGATTTGACACCTGTTTTTGAAGGAAGAGCAGTCAAGTTTTAATTTTTATTCCAAAGACGTAAACCATTGCTAGCTTTGCAGGCTGACATCTTTGTAATATTTTACAAATAATTTATTTGTAAATAAAACAGCTGATATAAAAGCATTTTTTCTTAAGTATAAGCCTGGAGTTCATTTCAACATGCAACATGACTACGTGTCATCTGTTACTGGTGTCTGATGAAAAGGCTTGGTCAGAATTGCTGCTATGGATATATGAAGATACTTCTGTCTAGAAATATGTTGGTCTGGAAGTGTTTGTCACTAGTAATGGCTGCTTCTGCTAGAGGTATTGTCACCCTTCTGCCTCCCCCAAGTCCTGCAGAGGCCCAGGAGACACTGCAGGCTTTCAGCAGGCCCTGGCGCTGCTGGCACTGACAGTGCCACTACCAGCATTCCCATAGCCTCGGCTGTGCACACCAGCCCGCACACCAGTATTTTGCAAGTACTTAATATGCTTCAAGAAGACTAACTGGGTTTGTGAACTACTCACAAATCTTAAAAGGGAGTATATTGAGATGAATATTCTGATTAGTTCTATGCAGAAGTTTTTGAAATTGTCGGTGGTTCAAAACATTGCTAAAATGGACTCTAGCTAACCTGAGCATAAGCTGCTTGTATGTTCTGTATAACATGGCTTTTCTGCTTTTCTCGTTGTTACTAGCTATGAATTATCATGACGAGGCAGGAAACCGGTGTGTGAAAGTAATGGTGCATGCAAATGTATGCTTTGTTCGACACAAATGCAATCTTGTCTCAGTATTATCTAGATAGCTATTTTCAGACTTATTTCTCTGTATACACAGTATTTCTATTGTAAATGTAAAGAATATGTACATTCACTATAGTTTTAAAACTGTACATACTCATGTCTATGAACATACAAAGAAATGGTAAGAAAGCTATTTTCAATATTTCTGTAGGAGCTTAGTTTTCATACTAAAAAACCTGACAACCTTAATGTCTTTTGGCCTGAATAGGTCTAAAGCCAGTTAATCTATTAGTTCCAATAAGAGTACTCAAAAGGTTAAAAATGTAAGAAAAGTATACATGCAAATTAAAGGTGTAGAAAGATAAGTATGCTATTTTTGCACCTGATTGATATTGCACGATGGGTCAAAGTGCTTGGAGATAAAGACCCCAATAACTTTAACAGAAACAAGCATGAAATGTGATTTCAAATAAATCTTTCAAATGAGGATAAACCACTCTGAAAACATGTGGCTTAATAGAATATAATTGTTTTAATCAGTGTTTGACATACACCGTCATTAACTATACAGATAATTTCTACCTTGTTTAATAGGATGTTAATCCTGCAGCTGTGCAGCAGTATGGAGAAACTGTGTGGTATTCAAAGGGTAGCATCAGCTTTCTTTTTCCCTAAAGCCTTATTATGGAGAGAGAATACTTGGGTAGTTACCGGTTTAAGAAGTTGCTTTGATTTTATGTGTAGGAGTATAAACTGGTGTATCACAGTACTTCAGCAGTGCTCACATTCACAAAAACAGACTGTCCTTCAGACATCTGAGGGCTATTTCAGAAGCATTTTGCTTTGCCTTTTCACCAGCAGAAATTACTGAAGGACACAAATCTATCTACTTTCCCCTGTACACAGAAAAAGCCTCCCAGGCAGAGGTTTCAGTTCAGCACATTCATTACCTTTTAATTGCTTCTAAATTGCATTGTGACCTGCCGCATCAATAGCCCAATCTAACAGAAACTAGCACAATCTGAGCATATGTGGTGTTAAAAGCTTAAATGGCAGTTGTTTTGCTACTGGACTTGCATAAAGGACACTGCATGAAGGACAATGTCATTTTGGGATGTTTTTCGATAATGTATCGTTAACATTGTTTGGAAGTGGCTTTAAATACCAGCTTGTTTATATGCCAGAAACGTTTCTTTTGGGCAATGAGCAGCATAGAACCCTGTTATATCGCTATCAGATGTGAATATATATGTTTTTAAGTTTTGATTCTCACTGACTAAATGTAAAAGTTTCAATGTCAGCTGTGGCATGTAAGAGCTTCCACAGCAAATGTCATGCAAAGTCGTAACTGAATAAAGCATTTTATTTAAGATTCTAAGCCATGGTATAAAAATCACCCTTGGAGAAAAGATAAGCTCGAATACATTTTAGGCTGAGCCACAGCAGGCATGATGCCATAAAAGGTAAGCTATCATACCAACCACTGCGGAAGCGAAGGTGTAAAAATCATTGCTCCCCTGGAAGACTTATTCAAAGCTATTTTGCAATCACTTACGGGATGTAACCACACCATCCTACCTGCTAATAATTTCAGCCAGCTAGAGTGTGTGTTATTCCTTTGTTTTACCTCTCCCCACCACCAAAAAAAAAAAAAATACAATTACCAAGAGCATAAGTGTGTTGTGCACTTGCAATACAGAGGGAACATTTCCTTTCCTTCATCCTTTATGTTTAGTAATGCATACGTATAGGGTAAGTGTGGCTATTGCTCCTTTACAATTTTTTTTGGAGGATGTTCTTTGTATCTTTTTTTTCTGGAAGAGTGTTTGGTTCACAGTGAAGAACAGCACTATTTTTATATGGCAGCTTCCTTTGAAATTGCCCTACTTTAGGTATTCTATCTGTTATAATAGCTTAACACCAATGACTTTTGTCCCTTACAAAGACTGCTGTGGCCTCATTCTGTAAGACATTTTCCACTTTAGAGACAGACATGATTTGGATTGCTCCGCAGGCAGCACTGGTCTCTGAGATGTGGTACACTGGAGGGAGACTCAAAAGAAGGTGGTTTGACTGTGTTCCTAGATGGTTTGTCTATTGGTTAATAATATACACTAATACATAGAAATGTTTAGATCATTCTTGTGCTGTTTTCAAGTTTTGAGGCTATTGTTTATTGAACAGGCTTTTCCCAAGCATGCTGGGAATGTTAGCAATCCTAGGTGCCCTTGAACGGCAACAGCATTGTGCAACTCCTCCCAGGATATTAGGTGTTCTCTCCTACTGTGGTAGGAGAGACAACCCTGGAGGCAACAAAGTGCTAGAAGTGGCACACGGAGTAAACTGGCAATGCTGAAAATAAGGAAAAATAGCAACAGGTTTCTATGCAGTGGTCTGGTGGGTGGGACTGACAGACACTGTAGAGGCACATCGTTACACATTTACTGCAGGACAGTTGGATACCACATCCAGATAGAGGTCAAGTCCTCAGGTCATATTCCCGTTTAGTAGCACCACCTTTCAGGTTGTATTTTTAATTTCACGTGCATGTAGATACCTGTAAGGGTACTGAGAGATAAGCATGAAAAGTATTGCAACTACAAAAGACTTTTCCTTTCTTTTGGACTACATCTGCCTCAGCTATTACTGAACCTCAAATGTCTGCAAAGTGTTCAGGAAACGTTGCAGACTGAAATTAAATGTTTGGCTGGAAATTGTATAGGAGACTCTTACTGCCTTTTGTCTAGTTAGAGGCATTAACAAAATTATTAAGCTAATTAGATTTCCATTACATATAAAGAAAAATGCTGACTGAAAATCTGTAGCCATAGTTATGTAAGTAGTCAGATTGCATGGTTATACTCTTCGATTCTGACCTTAAAAACATAACATCTATCAAATATATGAAGCATTGCTTCAAAGCTATTTTCGAATTTATCATAAGGATGAGTAAATAGATTATTCACAAGCACTAGCCTGGTTAAAGCAAAGTATGAGACACATTAACTATATCTATATTCACCAACTGCTTCTCTTTGAAAGCATTTTGCTTTTTGCTGCATTAAAAAAAAAGCCCACACTTCCGCTCTGTGCCCCAGAAAGCTCTCCTAGTACAAAAGATCTCTTAGACTAATGCATTTCAATAGAGTTCAATGGAGTATTTCAATGAAAGGTCTATCCCTATTTTTCTCCCCATACGGTAGCTTTCAAATGTTGACAGATGTGATCTACTGCAATGCTCCAAAACTGTCTGATTGAAATCAAAGATAAGTCTTTGCTCTCCATGAGCTGAGCAAAAGTTGACTGACCTTGCTAAATAAAAAGCTGAATTCAGAAGGTTTCTATTTTTTTTTTTTTTCAAAAAAAAAAAAAAAGACACATACCAATGTCTTAATTTCAAAAGCTGGATGAGTCACTCCAGGCTCAGGCTTTCACAAGGATTAGTCGTTGCACTGTGGGTCTCCACTGTTCTCAGTAAGCACCATATAATGTTTGAAGCAAAGACTCTGAGCTCCCTGTCATACTCTGACCCTGCCTGCAGGAAGCCAGCTGGATGCAAGCAAGCTTGGACTTGAAGCCACATCTCTCTGACTGTCCTTGATTAGCAGAAGGAGCATCTGATTGTCTCTACCTGTTCATTTATGCACACTCTTGGACCTATCAATTTTTCCAATGAGGCATGGATTACTAAAGGCAAGGCTTACAAACCAGTGTTTAGGCACAGTATTTGTGCCTAAACACTGGATAACTATTGAGTGCGATAAGCACAGCATAGCTTAGAATTCACAACTGTGATATCAAAGTATTCCAGGAAAAAAATTGTTCAGACCTTCTGTCTAAACACTTGTCATGTGCAAAAGAGACCTTTTCTTTTAAGCTTCCAAGTGTTATTTCTGCTATAGATCCATTCTGTCTTCCATATAGTGAAAGCTGTTCTCAGTCACCATGCTCCGTTGCCTAAGACTTGGGCTTCTTTCATGACTGTCACCACATGAACTGAACAAGCAGCTCAGTACGTGTTAGGCACAGGTTAGCATTGCAGCTCCTGTGCTAACCCCTCTGTACCACTCCTGCAGTGTCAAAAACTGTAAACCTGCCCAGCAGCCAGTGCCACTGAAGGGATTTCCTTGCTGCTGTGCACCTGACTTGTAGCTAATCCAAGCCTGGTTTGTCCCACTTCGTGGCAAAGGGGCAGAAAAGAGGGAAGCTGCCTTGCAGCAAGAGGATGGGAAGTGTTGTCAGGTCTCCTCAGGCAGGGACAGACCTCTCAGCAATTTGGTAATAGCTTTAATTTGCACCAGGACCAGTATAATAGAGCTGCCTTGCTGACACTTCAAGTTTCTTCAGACTGAGGCTCAGAGGTGCTTTTACTTAATGTGAGTTAGGCTTGGTTTTTGCCTTCTGACAGTTGGAGAGGTGACATCCTTTTTTCCGAGGTCACACAAGAAGATAAAGGGAACCTGGGAAGAGAACCCAGGTGTCCTGGCTCTCAGTCTCAAAACATCATCCTATTTGTCCCTATACATTTCTCTTCTGCTTCCACACTGCTCGTAGGGGGTTTTGCTGTACTGTACAAACTGCCAAGCTTTGAAAATAGTGTTGTAGGTAATGAATGATATCAATTTTCTTGCAAGTACTGTGTATAGGTAGTATAACCATATTAACACTAGCAAGCTAGCTTTTATGATTGGTGAATAAATCCTGATGACTAGGTCCCAAGTAAAATTAATATCTGCCACATAGATATTAACCAAGGGAATAAACTACTCTTCTTTGAAATAGTTTTGGTCTTTGGAGGACTGTGTATGTTTAACTTACCCCATTATCTCTTATCAGAAAATATCCGTGGAAAAGCTCAAGCTATTGAAACAGGCTGAAAGCGCCTCTATTTTTCTTCCCAACTAAGGTACTGAAATTTTGATGTCTTTAAAATCTGAAATGGAAATGAGACAATACGTAAATGAGTATTGCATAATGAAATATGCACACACCACCAATAAAATACAGTAACTTCACTATGGAGTCCTTCCACCCTCACATTTACATGAAATAATTCTGTTTGTAACTTCAGCTGAAATTCTATTTAATGAAAATATCATACAGTATGAGAACCAAGATCTGTGGTGTCAACGGTGTTTAGTGGGGAAAGTATAAGAAATTACCCCTGCATATGAAGTAAACTGAAAAACAATGCCAAAACAGAGCAGGAAAAAAATCCTGACTTATGGCCATCACTGAATTAACTCTGCTTCATAAAGTTCCCATGTTATGGTAGGTAAATATTGCACAGTGTTCTGAGCCTACCTAAAAGTGCTCTATAAAACCACCTCAGATAGCCACGTGTCCTAGCAGTGCAAAGTGAGGTTGAATATATGCTGGTAGCCGATGTAAACTCCTGTAATTCTGAGGGTAGCAGGGGTCAAGATGGATCCCCCATCCTAATTAGAGTAGTCTCTAGGCTGCTCAATTTTCTGCTCAGCTGCCTGTGTTCTCAAGAGCCCACTTGGAAAGGGAGGTTTTCTAGGGCATAGCAAAGTATGATTACACCTGTGAAGAAATGATGGTACCATTTTCAGCAGTATTATGTTACTTGGGGACCATCTCATCCTGGGGAAATTCTTGGGGGATTACTAGATTTTGGTGGAATTAGAAGATGATATTCATCTCGTTCTGTGTCAGCTTTGAGAGTAAAAATATCCAGTAAATACATCTTTACCCAATACAACCTCACAACCCTACAGAACTACATAAACACAAAGGAAAGCTGGGAAGCTCAAATGACTTCTCACTGTGGAGGAGTGTTTTAGTCTGTTCTAATCTAATACCTGAATGAGGATATAAAAGTAAACTAATTTACATTTGCATATCTAGGGGTGAACAAGTGGTTTTTTTAATAACAAATATTCCTTGGCCTGTAGCATTGGTAAGGGATTCACAGAACTGAATGAGATCTCCTGAAGTGCTCTATATGTTGCTGTCTGTCAAGTTACTCTGCCTCTTTGGAGCTGTCTCCCAGCTCCAAATGTATTTATTTACTCTTTTTTTCCAAGTCCGCATTGATCCTAACCACTTTAATCTTAGGGACTATTATTCATGTTTCCCTTCTTCTGCAAACAGAGTAGGCAATCCATTGCAGCTGGGAGGCCACTGTGATCCAGCTGGATGTAGCTGTGTAAGTCCAGCAACTTGAGTCTAAGTACAGCCAGCTTTGCCTGCCCCCTTACACAGCATGCAACTTAATGCATCATAACACGCATTTGCTAATTGGTTTCATAGCTTATTCACTTACTGCCTATACCAATCATTTTTTCTTACTGTGCTCCCGGCTGTATTCCCCAATTTCATGTGTCTTGCTGTGTAACCTTGGAAGGGGCATGAACGTTGTAAATTTTGAAATTAGATTTGAAATTAGCTTTCTTTGTGGGCTTTTTTGCTTTCATTATAGTCTTGCAAGAGAATCACCTTTAGGCTTTTACCAAAATAGTTTGGCTTCTAAACTAACGGTAATAAATTGTATGTTCTGATGTTATTTCTTTATGGCTGCAACAAAATTCTTTGTAAATATAAGAACAATTTGCTTGTGACCCTTTTCGACTTAAAAGGCAGAACAGTTTGGCTGGAACACCAGCACATTTTGATTATCTTATCTATTAAAAATCCCAGTGTTTCCCTTGAATGCATATTTCCAGGAAAAGAAAAGGTTGGAGAGTTAGAAATGACCCCATGGGTTGTGGGAAAGTGTGTGTGTGTGTGGGGGGGTGGGATGTCCTGGACACTAGGATCTATTATTCTCTAGTCCCTTCTGTTGTTTAGATGATTACACTTATTTAGTCTGAGCCAGCTAGATTCTTTCTGTGGGCAATTGGCATCCAATGTTATCAGCTAAAGCAAGTGAGATTATCTGTTGTTTGGGGATGTGCTTTCTTTTCTCTACACAGTATTGTGAGAGTTTAAATAGTTAGCGTATGCTGCCTGCTTATGCTTAAGTAGGTACAGGTAGGTAAGGTGAGGTGAAACCCATTGCTACAACAAAGCCTGAGGATGAGCTCCAAAATGCGTATGAGAAATACTGATGGGCTAAGAATATGCCAGCAGGTTATTCTGCCTCTTGTTTCTCCAACCAATATAAAGCTCTTAAGTAGCTAAGAAAAATCCTCTCTGGGAGACACAGGAGACAGAGTGAAAAGAAGCCCTTGAAACAAGTAGTGAAATATTTAGTGAAAACTAATCTCCCAAGTAGAATATGTAGAGATTTCATTGGTTCGATGCTCACAGTGAGGTTGGACAAAGAGTTTGCTGACTTCAGTGGATTTGTGAAGACTTGCCCTGCCAACTGGGCTGGAGCTGTAGCTTCAAATCTTTACCAACAGATCAGAATGTGCTGCTTTTGCCCGAATTAGTGTCCCCAAAAAAATCAAAGAACCATCTTGCGTGTACATAGAAATGAAGGACAGAATATATTAGTTGGACCTCATATTGTTTTATTAATATTGTAGCTATTAAATTTTTACAGACAAGATAGAGCTTTATACTTTAGGCAGTTAAGCTTTTTAATTTTAGAATTGATAGGGAATTTTATTGTGTAATAAAATTTTGTCTAGCACCGTATTTGCTGAGTGTTAGGCTTGAATTACTTAAGTTTTGATGACCTTCTTCTATTTGGATCTATCATCTTGTGCTTACAACCCCGTAATGTCTCAGAAAAGAAACTCATTATTGATTGCGCCTAAGGCTTAGGATAAAATATGTCTCTATATAGTTAATTGTACCCCACAGTACTGCATCATTTCTGCTGTGGCAAGCTCAATTTAGTTTTGTGAAAGTATTACCCGGTAAGACTTGCAGATGGGTCTAAGAGACACCCATTAATTAGGTGACCACAGGAAATGTGGAGCTGTCCGGTTGGGAAATGGGACTTTGGAATGAATAATGTTTAGATGTGCCAGTATTAATGGCATCTCAGCATTTGTTGATATGTACCAGGGAAAGCAAATCAAAGAACTATTTAAATAGGTTGAGCTGAACTTGTGTTTTGCATTGCAGATGGTAAAAGTGGCTAGTTCAGCATCAGATTCTAATCTGTTTCAAGTTTTTGGAACATTAAGCTCACAGAAGTTTGAGACCGAACCTTGCTTATGCCTAGTCATGTACTAGTAGTAGAATGAAGAATAAAAACAGTGTGAAAATAGCAGTCAGCCTGTATCTTTCTCATTGCAACAACAAACTTGTTCACATAGTAGTACCCAGTTGTCTGGATGAGCTCAGCCTGTATGCTCTTGTAAAGATGTAGGAAGCACGGCGTTTTGTAGGAGCATCTAAGCTTCCACTCTGACAGCGCTTACTTATGGGAATTGTTACATTTAAGAACCATGTTAGCAACAAATCCATATTTTTACTGTTTTTCCTGCAAAGTGGCTTGAAACCAAAAGCAGGGTATCACATACCAGATCTGTGTTAAAGTAGTGCTTGACTTCTGAAGTACATTGCTTCCAAAAATCGTATTCTTTAGAGTAAGTCCCCTAAAACCATAGTGTACCAATGGATTTCACTGTCCCTGTATTGTATGGAGCTCTTACAAGGCGTCATTAATGTGACTTTTCTCTTCTAGATGTCTCTTCTCCTACCTGCCTCTTGTCTATGAGTCCTTTTTCAGCAGGGCAGAGATCGGTCAGGACTTAGAGTCTAAGACTATAAAAATTGTAACATCAGTTTCTATAGTTGTATTTTTCTTGATGTGTGCTTTGCTGTGGTACTGTGGAAATAGAGTGGAAAACAGTTCAAACCTAAAAGGCTCATGCCTCTTAGGAGTGTGTTTCTGCAATAGCTATTGACCTTCTGTGATTAAAGCTTTTTTTAAAAAATGACTGTGGAAAAAAGAGGGCTATCTTGAGCGAAGGACTTCACTGTCACGAAGATAATTTTTTAAGCATAATTAGAATTGGCAAAATCAAAACACAATAAATATCTATAGTAAGTATCCAAATTGTTCTTTGAAATAAACACTCTGTTGTACTTCTGTCATTATAGAGCAGCAAACTGATAAACTGAAGATGTTTAACATTTCAGATTACTTCTTTAGACTTTGTTTATCCTTCTCGGAGTTTAAGTGTTCTGTGGAACTATAAATTACTTTGTCTCATTTTGCTCAAAATAAGTTACATAACAAAAAATACTGCCAAGAAAATGGTTGTAAATGTAGCAAATGCTTTTTGATATAACATCTAGGCATCTTCAGCATGTTAAACTATTTTTTGGACTCTCAGACTAATTAGTACCATATAAATTATTTGGAATAAAAACTAAACTGGGTGGAATTTGCAAAACTATATTTTTGCTCAGTGGCTGGTTTCCATGGATAGCCCACACTACAGCAGAAGATTCTCTTGTGTGTATGTAGCAACATTTGAAGAAAAATAACACTATGTGAAAACAAATCCTCAAATCTATAGATTAAAAGAAAAAACTAAAAGTCTACTTTGCAAGCATCAGTAAAATGCTCCCAGTTCTAATTCATCTAGCACGTGTGGGTGGAAAAACACTACTTTCACCAGAGTTAAAATAGTATCTTTCTCCAGAACGTCATCTACAGCTTGTATACCGTTGCATTGAACCGAGTGATTTATAGTTCATGTTGTATTATTTTTCCAGGGTGATTAAACAGTGAGGCGAGAACATGAAATAATGAAAAAATGAAGGTGATAGGGTTTCTATAGCTACAATCCTTATGACTTAATTGTTTAATGGAATTGTGATGAGGTTTATACATTCCTAATTGGAGGAAACTCTGAAATGGAAACAATATAGCACTTCAGCTGGCTGACTGATTTCTATGTTCTGTCTCTGTGTACAAAATTTTAGATTAGCTTATTGATTATCTAGTTTAAACACCTACCATGTGGAACGCTAATTTCTGTCCAAGAAAAAATTAAGACTTTCAGAAGTGCTAATGAAAGTTTTAGTTATGTACTTATTAAGGCAGTGCATTCATTTTTTAGGTGCACTTAATTCAATGTGTCTGCTGCCATACATTTTATCTTTACCATCTTTTGCTTTATAAGCTCAGTATTAATCCTTCATTAATTCTGCATTTAAACAAATGTATTCACACTTGCCGACTACACAGATAACTGTTAGAATTGAGTTTTCCATCAAAGCAAGAAGCCAGCAAGTTCTTGTAGATTATGAACAATTCTTTTTCTCTAACCTGATCATGACAACTTTGAATTTGGATTTTATAGAAGATATTTATTGGTGTTTTGTTTTAAGTAGGGTTGGAAAATGTTTTCCTATATGATCTAAGAGGACAAAGAAATAAAATGTGAGTATTGCCTAAGTAGTCGCTAAAACAAATTATAAAGTACAATGGTTTGCAGAATATAAGGGGCAGGCACAGGTTCACCTTGTCTTTATATTGTCTAGTGACCAACAGTGTCTGAAGATGATGATGTCTCATGAGTTCGGTGTCATGTGCCTGAAACCAATTGAAAGTTTCAGTGAACACATTAGGGTGTTCCCAAAGACTTTTGCACAATGAGCAGTTGTTATACTTGCAGAGGCCACAAGTGTGTTCTGCTTCCTGTGGTACCTTAACAGCAGTCGTCTGTTCCGCGTTCTACCTGTTAGTGTGTTGTCTGTGCAGAAGGTATGGGTCCATCTGCTCCATGTGCTGTGGAGCATAGAACAGAGTAGTTTCTGGCCCATGCACCAGCAATGCAACAATTGCAAGAGGTGCTGTAGGAAAATGCTGTAGTCAAAACAGCAGCAGACTTTCATAACTGGAAGATTATGAATAGAATCTTTAATTTCAGTACCTTTTTTTTTAGTGTAGCTAAGTGGATTGGAGCACAACAGACTCGTCATTATTTAAAAGCAGAGACTTCAAAGCACCTCAAGCACAAACTGATATTTTAATGCAATTAAAATCACTTGCACCAGATCTCCTTTTTAGGGGAAAGGAGTTATATACATTTAAAATTAAACTTATCGCAGTACAGACTTTTTTTAATGGGAATGCAAATGGATTTTTAGAGACAATTACATTAGATACATATGGATTATTCTATATCCCCATGGTAGAATTGTAGAAATTCCTGTTGATTTCTGGAGGCTGTTTCAGCACAGTGCTCATTGCACCCCCATGTCTACCTGGGGCCTTCTCCACCATTTCTCTCTGATGCATAAAATCCAACGGGGAATGCATCTGCTTAGGAAAAACTGATGCTCCACTTCACTTAGCTGACATCTTGATCAATTGCAAATGAAAATAAGAACATGGTTGATTGTTCAGGACCTCTACAACTGCTGTAGTGTTCTGTGATACTCAGCTAGAGGTGTACAATGTTTGTTAAAATGTCATTAACAGTCTGATCAAGAAATTGAATAAGTTGGGTTTGTGGGGTTTTTATTAGTGGAATTTTGAAATACTCAATAAAATACATAATTTACCCAAACAGGCTTGTGGCACCTTCAGCAAACATGTCCGACTAAAGGGTGGCTGTTTGTGATGGTGCCTCAGGGGACAGAAGGAAACTTTTTAAAATTTCTGTAAGGAAAGAAAATAATCAAGGAGGGAATAAACATTGTCCCAGCACACTCTGTGGTGGTGGCACACTCGATGCAAGCCCTTTTTTTTTTTTTTGTTAAACTTTATGAATACATGAGTAAGCATTAAAAATACAATTATATTAGCAAAACCAACATTTAGCTGTGTCAGGGAGTATTTACATTTGCAGATCTTTTAACTGAAGCTGTGAAGTAAAATACATTTTAATTCACCCATTAAATGAGTGAATAAAAAGTCTTGATGTTGAAAAGCAGATCAAATGAGGATTAACCCACTATATTTAAAAAAAAAAAAAAAAAAAAAAAAAAACAACCTGTTTTTGTAAACATAACTTCATAGAATAAATGTGTTTCACTTAGTGGAACTTCTGAATACTGGAAACTTACTCGTGCATTCATATACTTCTCTGTTGTACCTCAATTGCTTTGCATATTGAAGTAGGATTTATAGTTGCCTGACAAATCTGAATATATTATTTCAATGTATACATTGACAAACCTGGAAAGGATGGTACTGTGCAAATGAAGTGTGCAGCATCAGCAACCGTAAGTGACAAACATGCACGTTTTCACTGTAACTACTAGGTTTGTGAACGCTCCTGAAAGGAGATTAAAATTTCAGATGGTGCCACAGATACTTAAATCGTCACACTGCATTTCCATAGCAACATGAGACTACTAACTGATATGCCATTGAACCTGAATTTTCCATCTGATGCAGGACCTTGTTTACTATTACTTTTCTTGGTATCTCCTCTAGTTATTTTAGAACATGCTGCTTAACCAGTCCTCTCTAGCCAGAACAACTGCTTGGGATGCCTCTGTCCTCCTCTTTCTGGTATCTTTCCATGCTTTCTATTTCAGCGTGGAGTTTCAGCTTCACACACACCTATGTGAAGAAGCAAGAGGGTGACTGTCAGGGAAGGCATATCATGGTTTACTTCATGTTTGTCCCGATTCTTTAATCAGAACAGTAGGGCATGCAGATGAGTGGGCTGCAGACATTCTAGTGAAATGTTAGTGATCAAGTGGCTTATATCACATATGTTTGTGCAGACTTGTCTTGAAGGCGCTTCCCCTTGCATTAAAGTCTATGTTGCATGGCAATGCATTGAGGTCAGTAATGCAGGAATCTTTACCTGGTCTGGTGTTTGACATCTCGAAGAAACCAAGAGAGATGGAATTATAGGAGAACCACCTTTCTCTCTGAAGTAAGCACCTTCCAAGTTGTTTTGGTGGCCTTTGTGATATGCTGCTTGATGGTACTGTGTGGTAGTCAGTATTTTATTCATATGTATAGGACAGTTGTGAGTAGTATCTGCCAACAAGCAGAATTTATTTCTCAAGTTGTGACCCTGCACCACATTCTAGGTGCTATTTTTAATTATGTTGACAGTTCTGTTCACGATTGTACCTTTCTGGTTGATCTTGACTTTTAGATTTTCCCAGTATATTTATTTACTTTCCAGTAATTTCTGGCTGATGTTGATTCCCTGATGATCCTTGAACATATACCTCAATGTGAGGTCTGAAATTCTCAAATGTTGATTCCTCCTCAGCGTGTCTACTTTCTCATGAGTGTGCACGCTTACTTGCTCTGCTCCAACAGACTATGATTCTGCCTTTTGGCCCTTTGGTGTAGCCACTGATAACAGCCCAGCAGTAACTCTGCTTCAGTCATTCTCAATGTGAATTGCAATATCTTTTTCAGAAATATCACTGACTAATCGTGGCAGGCTGTTGTATTAGAGTAGCGACCAAAGATAATACTCAGATTGGGGTGATACAGTTCTGGAAGTCCTGAACTGTTAAGAGACTCCTCTCACAAATGTCTGAAGTCACTGCCTTGAAACATTTCTCTTGCATTCATGCCTGCATTGCATAGCTACAGATCTATGAAACAGTAAAGAAACTTAAACTCATGCACCAGCAAGTTTGTTCATGTCTTATCATGGAGGACGTCTCTGGTAATCAAATAATACCTTTGGTGGTGACTGCCTTCCACAAGTCCTTTTCATCTGTTCCTTCAGTCTTGATATATTGGACACTTTAATGTCACTGACTCTATCTTCTAGCAAATATTTGCACACTTCAGAATTAATTCTGCCTTCGCAGATGAGGGTTAAATTACCGCCTTGTTCTCAGCTTCAAGTTTCATTGAACTGATGGTGTGCCGAAACAGTGGTCAGATACGGGGTTTGCATGTAATGGGTAAAAGTTGTGAAAACCACAGAAAAAATTTGACTACATTTGGCAAAAACCTAGAGATATAACACAGTTGGTTTCCTTGTATCATATTAATTCAGGACGCTTATTCTTGTAACTTAAATATAGTGCCTTCTGGCTTATAGATTTTGCGGAGTACCCACAAGTAGTACTGCATGTGGAACATGAATGACCAACTTTGGCTGTTGACAGGATTTAGGCTATGTGTAATCTACAGAAAGAAACATTGACTAGGCATGATTTAATAACATTCACTAAGGCTTAGATTAAACCCAAGAGACTTTTTCTGTACTAGGCATAATGTAACTACAGCAAGAATAATTTAAGTATAGCAAAGCCATATGAAAGCAATTACTTTTATAACTTTGCTTTGTCCCATAGGAAAAAAAGAAATCAATAATGTAGTTGCCATCACAGTTACTTTTTTTTAGTCAACAGTTGGGTATATATTTAATTGAACAAAACTTTTATGTTTCTTTATTTTCTATAATTCTAAATATTGCATTTAAATTCTTTTTACCCAGTTAAAGTTGTAATAGGAAACTCTGCCCTGGAAAGTAGATGCACGTCCAATGCAATAGGTAATGGCACTAAGTTTAGGATTTTTTCCCTCAGATTTATAGGTTGCTATCTTCAAGTTAAGTCATAATGTGCTTTTTGAAATCTTTCAGCTGTCCAAATGATCTGTTTTCTAGCTTGCCACCAGTATGTATGAATTAATCGGAAAGATGCCAAATCTTCAATACACTATGCTCTTTGAACCTGCTGACCCTATAGTCATAATATATACAGAAAAGGCAAAGGCTCCTTGACTATCAAAAGCCAAAGGGAAAATTGTATATTTTATAGAAAAACATTAATTCTAGCTGGGCAGGTTGTCAATGCCTTGACTGCTTTCTGGGAACCCTTAGAAATGGTCTCTGAGCCAGGTATCTGCTCTTATGTATTTTTCCACCAACCCTCAGATGTGCAGCAGTATTAGTAATTTAGTTGTGATTACTTATACAAGTATGGCATAGTTCCTTCAGATTCCACTGTTGCCTTTGAAGAACGATGCTTTGTTCTTTTATCAAAGCACTGGTCTTATCATAATCATATTTTCACAGGAAATAATAAAATTAAGGAAAGCATAAATCTATTTGACCCACTGACACACAGCCCCATTCATAGAGAATATTACGAGAAGCATAATAACTATTTTATTACCAGTGGGAGTAGAGCTTTTGTGGCACATAGGAACCTACTGCAATCCTTTAATTTTTGATATGTATCCAAATCAGTAAGTGTTGTGATAAGTTAAAGTAGGAAGCAATTAAACAGCTTCTCATTTCCCTTTCGGCTTACACTGCAATATTTTATTTCTCAGGTGGTACTTTGCTACAGAGAAATATGATGGACTCCCTGCCTCACTAATTGTCTGCCTCTAATGTTTTGTACTGGAATTAGCCAAATGGTTTTCCATATTCTGTGGTGTCTCGGTAAAGGGATGGTAGAAGACCTGAGGGGAAAAAAGGTTTAAAAACACAAAAAGAAATCCACCAGAAAAAACCATAGGGTTCTAACAGCAATAATCTCTGTAGATTTCTTTGTGAATATTTTTTTTCTTAAATACTGTAGTAATGGTAATGGAAAAGCTTTCTGATTCTGCCACTGAGAATAACACTTTGGAATATAGCTTCGTATGAGAATCAGTAAATTACAATGAACTTCTATTGCTCCTTTTATTAATGGATCTGGCTGCAGTTCTGCAATATGGTCTCATGAGTTGTGACCTCACTGTTTCACAACACATCTCCCTGCTGAAGAAGTGAAATGACCTGACTTGTTTCATTTTAGCTGGACTCGCTGAAGTATTGTTGATCTTGAGGACCATAAAGACATGCGGGTTTTCAGCTAGTAAGCAACAAATTCCAGAGCTGCAAACCTGCTGGAGGTGCTTTGTTTCTGTTCAAGTGCTGAATTCCAGGAAGATGCAAGAAAAACATCAGGAGAGGCATTTCTGAGTAGTATGTGATTTGGCTTTAAATATCAAAATCATCAAGCTTTCCAATCCCTAAATAAGATTTCTTTCAAAATCAGGACCTTACTAAATTCACAGAAGTAAATTTAGGAGCTAGCTGAAATTGCATCTGAGCAGCCAACAGCCAGAAAAAGATTTTTAAAAAGTGATTTATATGAGAAGCCTATTAAAGGGGAGTCTAAGCAGTTTACCTGATTGTGACTAATGCAGAATAAACAAGCTAAGGTGTTGAAAGTGCCACTGTGCCTGAATATGAGGAGGAAAAGAATCTTATACTGATTTATGTGCAACTAATTCTGTATGCATGCTTTGTTATTCACAGCTGACTGAAAAAATATAAAAAATTTGAAATAAACTTGATGCCGTTTTCATGCTGCTAGCATATGATTCCTTTTTGAATCTGAAATAAACTTGATGCTGTTTTCATGCTGCTAGCATATGATTCCTTTTTAGAAAGCAGGTATGTGGAAAAGCTGGGATGTACTTTTCAGTTCTTTGTTGTGACTACTGCAGGCAGTCAGTATTCGGCTGCTTATTCCTGCAAGCACCTGTGCACAGGTGAAGGGCCAGTACATACTTGTAGCCAAGCCAGTGCATGTCTGGAGTAGGACTGATTCCAGAGCAGGAGCGCAGAGCTGGAGGTGGATCATACGCTAGGGAAATGCAAGGAAAGCTGTTTGAAGGTGTGATTGTTAGTCAGGTGTTACTGAGTAAGGGTCCGCTGTTGGGGAGGGCGTAAGAATCATAGAATCATAGAATGTTTTGG
>KL256306.1:0-28733 GCA_000699545.1 Podiceps cristatus
TCATGAGGCGGTCTCGGACTTGCTCTGCCAGCTTCTGTGCCAGCAGCTCTTGTCACATGCGTGTGAAGGACTTCAAAATGATTATTTTTCTTTTGAAGTCTTACAGCGTAAGAAATAGGTCAGTTAATTCATTTCTGTTTGCTTTAACTGATAATTCTGTTGCTATGAAGTTTGGAATATTTTTCCCATATTCGCTCTGTAAGTTTTGAATCCCTACTGTCTTTTCAGGAAACATTGTATTAAAATGTGGCAATGAAAGTGTGTATTACTGTGAAGCCTTCAATTTTTCTCTTCAGTACTGTTACTCAGAACAGGTGCTTTGATTATTTTCCAGTTAGAAGAACAGCTCTGAACACAAATACCATCTTCCTCTCATGCAGATTTTTACTGTTGTTTTCACAATCTTTTTAAATATGACCTTTAATTATTTATTCTGGGGTTTTATGTGTGTCTTGCTTTAAATTTGCAGTTCAAAGCTTCCAACTGCTTTAAAATAGTTTTCAAAACTGTGGGTTAAGACTGTTCGTCTTAACTTGGGAACTTAAGAGTGAACCTGAATATCAGCAAATTTGTTTCAAACTGGTATGTTTCTATTTTAAACTGAGGGGAAAAAAAAAAAACAAAACAAAACCGAAACAAAACCCAAAAAACTATATACAGGAGAGTACATTTGCTTGTAACTGAAAATACATGACAGCAGCAACCTGAATACAAAAGCAGTTATGTCTGCAGCTCACTTGTTTTTATGACTTAAATCAGGAAGACTGAAAATGAGCAATATCTAACTTGTGTAAAAGATCTTAAAATGTGTAGTTTGTGGTATAATCCCACAAATAATGGGATGTGTAGGTGAAATGGGTGGGTTTATTTCATTTTAAGGCACTCTAGTCTTTACATCAGTAAGTTAAAATTAGTAACCTGTCTCTATTTGGAAGCTGTTTATGTTCTGAACTATTGTGTAACACTTTTTCAGCCTGAAGAATATGATTTCCTGTAAAACAATGCAAGAAGTCCAGAATTTTTGGAAACTAAATACTGTAAATATATTATTTCTGTATGTAGTAAAGATCACTCTATTTAATTACTGTTTGTTCTTAACAGAATATGCAAGGTTCATATATTTGTATTCTACAAGTTTGAAAAGGAAATTACATGAAAAGTGTCTACTCATGAAATGTATGTAAAGGTTCAACAATTTTTAAAAAAAGCTAGATAAATAATATTTCACCTATTACTGGTTACTTCTCACCAGATTTCTTACTATCAGCTAAAAGTAAAAAAATGAAATGCTCAGGACAGATGAAAATCACATGGCACAGTTTTTGAAAAGTATAGTATCTATTTGCCAACGGTTGAAACAATTCCTAAAGTTATGAAATAAATAGCTAAGAAAATAATCAGGTTCACAGCTGAAGCTCACCATGTAAATTCTAAAAGTTCTATATCCAGATATTTTTCACCATTCTCTGAAATTCAAGAGATCCAAGATGTTTCTAAGTCACCATTGAAGCAGCACAGTGCAGTGCAGGGCCATTTATCATGAATTAGTCCTTCTAGTATATTAAAAGTAACCACAAAAACAATGTGAACACCCAGGCAGCAATTATCCTGTGTTGAACATTGGAAGAAAACACAATTTTCTTACCGGGCTTCCCATCAGTTCAGTGATATCCCCGACTCCCGCAGGAAGCTCTCTCTTAGGACTACTGTGGTATCGTTCTGCTTCCTTGACCTGGACAAGCTGTTCATCCAAAGCCTCTTTCTGAAGGAGCAGTTTCTGTGTATGGCCTGCCTGGACACCAAGGTCTTTCTCCAGAGCCAGAATCACTCTGTCTTTGCCTTTTATCTCATCCATCTGGAAAGAAATAAAGCAAGAAGGAAGTTTCTGTAACATCTCCAAGTGTTCACTGCATGCATATCCACAAACTTGCAAAAACAAAGTTGTGTTTCTCTCAGAATTATACCAGCACCCAAATTGTGGTTGTGAAAAAGAAGATGTATTTCCTCTGAAGACTTTTCCCCTCCCCTTAAAAAAGTTTCAGCCTTCACTCGATCATGAGTTGGCTCAGCACAGTCTCAATCGAAGAGACAAACAAAAACAGATGCAAACATACACTGAAACAGAATACAGAGCCACTGAAATCATCCGCTTCATCGGAGGATACACACTTCTATAAGCAGAAGAAAAATCTCCCTTCATGTTTCAGAGAAGAAACACAGGGATAGTACAAGATAAGACAAACACCCTTTAAAACTCACCTTGGCTTTGTTTTAAAGCTTGAGCCATACACATTTGGCCCATGTTCCCTCCCTCGTTATTAGTGAAAACCACACATGGTAAATCTCTTCACAGACACTTAAAAATTAGTAGCATAAACATGCACACACATTTAAACTTAGAATCTTAAGCATACCTACGTGTTTTAAGATTCAGACAAGGACTAGTCTTTGTATAGAAGGAAAAAAAGCAAATGCACACAAAGCATTAGGATAAAGGGTAAGCAGAAATAATTCTTAAACACCCTCTATGGTTACTGAACTGTGTTGTTCATACACCTCCATACCAAAGAAAGCATACTGCTAGCAGTGATCTATTGCAGCTCTCATAGGATTTGTCCCTCACGGCATCAGTGTTAAATTCACTTTGGTACTATTCCAAATGCTAGAGGAAGTGACAATCTGCAGCAGTTACTATAGAAACAGATTTCTTAACAAGACTGTTAACCATTAACAATATATTTATTGGAACTGTGTTGTATCTCCTTCAGTTTACTAAATTGTTTTCTTGGCTAACATAAACCCATGGAATTTTGCAAATAAGACTACCATAGTCTTATTTGAAAAAATAAAATAAAATCATGAACTTGTTAAATTATACATTTGTTATTTGTTATACTCCTACATCTATAGAAGTCCTTTTTGTCAAGAAAAAAAAAAAAAAAAAAAAAAAAAGAGCAATATTAGAAGTAATTTCTAGTTAAATCTTTGTTAATCCTGTACATTACACAATCAGACACAGTTTGCATCTTCAGGAGTCTTGCCGTACTCTTTTCACAGTCTACAAAGTGTGTGAAATTAGTTGTGTATAGAATCTGAGTGGCAGGAGATGGCCTAGCTGAACCAAGTCAAGTCATAACTGGAGATAAAAGTAGTCTAGACCAGCTTGTTCACTTCAAATCTGACCTTTTTAAGTCTCAACTAGAACCGATGAGGCTTAGTTCTGATGGAGATTTCTTTCCTGATTTGGGAAGGTCACTGGGTCTCAATTCCTCATCCAGTTAATAGGTATAATACTTTCCAGTACATTAATTCAGATTTGTGAGACTTTAAAGTATGCCAAAAATGACTTGCAGAAAAAAAAAAAAAAAAAAAAAAAAGAATGCAGTTTTTGTTACTGGAAGAATTTGCAACATGCAGGGTTTCAGAGGGACTGTGCAGTGAACAGCAATGGCAAAAATTAAGCAGCTGCCTCATTCACTGAATGCTATCTGTCATGCACACTGATCTATCAGGGATCCCTTGGGAGGAAAAAATCCCATGTAACTAAATACGCTGGACAGTTTTGCTTTCAATTACACAGGTGTTCACACTGAATGTCTATGTACTTGAGATAGAAATTTGGCCATGCAAGGCGTACATTTAACAAGGAAGAACCAAGGTTACATAGGCAGCCTTGATTTTAGTTACCCAATTAGTAGCACATTTCATACTCTTCATATTCTCACAACTTAAATGGTAAATGGAATGACACAGGTGTTCAAGTTGGCAGAAGAAAAGAGAGCAACAATCTTGGTACGGACTGCTACTTACTGTACTGCAGCAGAACAGATCTTTTGAAACAGATGTGATCAGTGAAATCATGCCCTTGTCACCCTTCACACACCCACATTAGACAGAGATGCCACGAAGGAGCATGGCTTTGGGGTGGGGCTAGGGCAAGGCAGGAAACACGGCAGAATTCCCCTCTGCTCTTCCTGCTACTGGTTTTTTCTACCATAAAAATCTACATGTGGTGAAAGTTTCAGAAAAAAAAAAACATCCCATGTTTCAATCAAATAGAAAAATCTTTGACTGATAATAATCAAAAATATCAATATAATTGCAATGTCTGCACATCTTTTTTATTTTGGGCTTATATTTTAAGTTACAGGTAGGCACTAGAGAATCTCTTATGTAAACATATGCATTTGTACACACGTACACAAATCCACAGAGCATTGCAATAGTGCTTATTTTTTTATAAGCACAAACTAGTAGAAAGAAGAATTTCTAAGCAATTTTGCTAGTCTAACATTATAAACCGATAAAGATTAATAGAGCTGCAGCAGTAATGCCTCTACTGTAAATTCTGTTTCAGAAGCCTGGGGCACAATACAATTCTCCTTTCCTCAAGGGGACAGTTAGACCTTTGATTCCTCCAGTGTAACTGCATCAACCCAGTTAATGCCTCAATTTTCTTAAATCTACCCCAACACCTGACCCAAAGATTTACCATTTTTCTTCAGATTCGCACACTACAGAGCAAACTTGTTCATGTTCCCTGTCTGCTTCCTTAACAGAGAGTACAGATTACTTCAGAGAGGGGGAAAAAAAAGGAAGAGAAGTATTTTACAGGGATGCAACATCCCTCAGTTCCATGTGGGAGAGACGGCAGGTCAAGGGGCAGGAAGGCAAAGAAAGAGAAGGTACAAGACTAGGAAAAGGTGAGATATGGTTTAGGTTTAAACTGAGCATAAACTGACAGAGAAGAAAGGTCAACCACTCCCAAAAGACTTTAGCTTAGCTTAGTTTTAAATATTCTAATAGTTGTAAAAGCTCACACAAAATCTCCCTGCCAGTTCTGTACCATTGGAGAACTACTCTTTTTTCAAATTCTTGCAACCTTTGGTTACACAAAGAAAAAAAAAAAAGCAAAAAAGGCCAAAAAAAAAAAAAAAGCAGTGTGAATGAAAACAGCCTTATATAATAAGAACATGGATTACAGTATTTTAGTGGGGAGTCTAGTATTTTCCATTAGATAAATGAAAATCAAAATGGATTAATCTGGGTTCCCTGATGCTTGCTATTTTGATCAAATACATGTTGAAGAAGCAACACTGTCATAGTCAAGACTGTCTAGGAATCTACATGGTCTAAAAGAGAAGGAATATTTTTTACTAGACCAAGTGACAGACTTGGAAAGAAACCAGCTTTCAGGTACAGAAGCTCTTTGGCAGATTAAGAAGTGGTATGGTTAAAAGCTTGTCAGCTTTGCCACCGATGTAAGTTTGCTTTTCCCACAAATGTTTTGGTTTCTCTCTATATGTGCTATGTATACATATATGTGTAAATACGTATGTACACAAACACACATGGTATACATATACAAGTATATATACATTTATATATGAACACTCACATTTTGGCTATTTTCCAATTGTCATTTATGACTACTGTACACAAGCTGATCATCATTGGCTTTTATGACATTAAGTGAAATAACAATTAGTGTCCCCTCATGACCTCTCAAAATTAAAGGTTTAACCCTGTATTCTATTACTGCAATCTTCATTCACCAGACAGCAACCAGTAGTTGTTACTTTACCGTGCATAGTATTCCTTTCTTTTTTATGTTTCTTAATGTCTGTTTTACATTACTAGGGAACCATTCCCAAACTACACATCACTTACGTGCATCAAATAGTTGTCATCTTTAATTCTGTTCTCTCCCAAGTGCAATCTGATTACATCTAAAGACTCTTTTTGCCTATCATTTCTAAAGTCCATACACAGAGGTAAACTTTTACCTGAGTTTTTACGCCTTAGTCATTGCAACATTCCCCTTTCTGACCGTAAATGCAGTCCTGCCTGCTCACCACCCAACGTGAATGCTGCTGTTAACGATGCTGTTTTCAACCACAAATCTCTCATCTGTGGATTCTCTAAGTTGTTTTTCTTTTTACTACATTGAACAACAATAACAATCACTCTCATTTTCAAGGATGTTCACAGCCTAACTGCAGTCCATTCATTCCTTATCAAATATTAGGGTGCTATGTCCCCTCCCCAATACCAGCTTGCCATGTATGTAGTCATGCATGTTCATGTTTTCTCCCGTGCCACTGTACCTGCTTGAAGGGACACTCCACAAATACCCATTTAGTTACCTGACTGACCTCCCTCAAATTCCTCTCATTATCTCTTTTTTCCATGACACCTCCAAAATACAAAAGGAAACGATGAAAAAAATGTATATACTGAACAGTAACTACACTGCTGAGATCACAGTCTATTGACTGGTCATCGAACAAGATACCTGAGCTAACAAATCCCTGAGAACCTAAGACATAGAAAGCACATTACAGAAATGCAGGAATTTCTTTACTGGAAGCCATGCATGTATGTCAAGGCCAGCACTGAGCTGTAGCTAATAAACCTGGATGGATCAGTTCTCACCTGACAATTCACGACCTGATTCTGAGCAAGCAGGTGCCTTTCCATTGTGCTCCTCACCCCTCGTGGTCCAAGGCGCATGGTGCAGGACCTGCCATGCCAGGTGCCTCCAAGAGGTTTCTGCATCTGTGGCACAATGTAGCTGGGACAAGCAACACGAGGAACTGAACGCTGCGGCACTAATCTACCACCGCTTGCGTGTATTCCTCCCTGTACTGCTAATCATTTGAGACCTCTCCCTAAGACACAAAGGGTAGAGACCCTTCCAACGTTTTTAGCACAATGAGATCCCAAAACATGCATTGGACTCACGGGCATTATGTTAAATCAAATATATTATCCCAGAAATTCCTTCCCACTGGCTGCATTTCTTTCAAATTTGTTCTCAGTGTAAAACAAATTTGCCAACTTTTTGCAGCAACACAATACAACAGGGTCACATGAACTCTTTTACATTCTGTTTTTCATGGATTATAAAGCATTTTAGAATAGCCATATTTCTCTTTATGGAATTAAGCATGGTACAATTCAGCACAGAAAATCTGTGATAGGAAGACAGTGAAGCAACATGAGTTTAGAACCCATTTTCAATTACATGCTTTGAGAAGAAAAGTAGCAGAAATAATATCCTCCAAAAGAGGATTTTAAAGAAAATAAGATCACCCACAAGCAGCTGTGGAGGGAAATTACTGAGAAATCACCTTGGATAGCATAAGTAACTGTGGAGCTCTTGGTTAAAATTATAGCTTTCTAAAGTATCATTTCCTAATTAATAGGGTTTGTGCTGTCAAATGTTAGGTGCTGAACATAGCAATTACCTGCATTATATCAATGAAGAGCTCGTATTTATAGCCTGTGTCAAAATCATCGAGTTTCCTAAGAACAGGTATCTAACCACCTCCTAACAGCTATGCAAAATGAGCAGAAATATGTATTTTAATAATATTTATCAGACATGAAAGTAAGCCAAGCCAGCCAATGCAAAAAGTATCTCCCTGCCAATTATCCCACACTTCAATAGCTACAGTGAAAGAAAGTTGGAGACCTTTGGGGGAACTTTAGCCTCTCACAAAGTTGAAAGAGAAATTCCCAGGGAATTAAAAGCTAGATCTATCAAGGCAGTGACATACTCAGTTTTCAAAGTGGAAAAAGCCAGCTGCTGCACTGCCAAGTGTAAGATCTTCCTCTTTACTCATCCTTATCAAAATTATCTCCTCGCCAACTGCAGAACAAAATTCTGCAGTGCTCTTCTACAGAAGAAATTGAGTTAATCTTTATACTAAATGCTTGACACTGAAAATAGGGATATCTTGACAGAAGGATTGCTAGTTACTAGGAAGAACAAAAAGGAGATGATACTCAAATAAACAGTTAAAGATAGTACTAAATGGAATTAATGCCTTTTACATTTATAAAAGGACACTAAAATCTTACAACATCCCAAGAGGAAAGCTCACCTGAAGGGAGGAATTAAAATATTACTGCACTGTGCATAGCGTTCTCTATATCAGACATGGCCATCTCTTTAAATAAATATTTGCTACTTATTTAGGAACATTAGGGGAAGAGGAAGAAAAGATGCCAGTCATCCAGTGGACAAGTAGGGGTGATAGACACAGGTAGATGGGACTTATTCATAATTTCAGATGTAATTTTTCCAAACTAATAGTATTTTCTTCCAATAGCTTTTCCCACATATTATTTTTAAGTGTGTAAATGTCATAGGTAAGGCATATATTAAAAGTTTTGCTAAATTACACAACACCATATGACAAGACAATTTCATAACTTACTGACAAGAGGTTTGTCACATCTTTCTCAAAAGCACCTTGCATTATTGTAGCTGACTACAACTTCTACTACTGGATCTCTCCTGATACCTATTACAAGTGTTTATTGACAGAGCTATAATGAACAAGTAGTCAAAAAGATGGAAAATGTAGAAGGATTAAGTAATTCAAATTTAAGAAATTTTTTGTCCAGGTGTCTCACCATATATAATTTCTGTGGGTTTTTAATGCTGTTCCATATTTTGTAAAGAGATAGAAAAGTCAGATTTGAGACCTACCTACCATAATAGAGTCCTTAGAAAATACTAAGAATAAAGACAAAATGCTGAGCCTGCACTATAAAAAGCTTTCATTAGATCTGCTTGATTCAGAAGAAAACCAAGCCCCCAGTGGAATGCTGCCCTGTTAGCTCCCGAGAGGACAAGCATAAATCTTCAGAGGATGGAAAGCAAAGTATTATTTGCAGTCCTAAAATGCTGAAGGTGGTGGAAGGGTCTTTGCAGGAGATTAGCTCAGCCTTGGAATGTAGCTGAAACACGCGCCTCAAACAGATGGCAAAATCCAGAGAAGCAGCCTACAATTTGGTATCAGCAGCTGTGTGTGAAATACACGCGGGTTTAAGCAGCTGATAAGAAGCGTGCCACAGCAGGCTCTGCCCAGCCTTGCACGACTGCACACACTTGGATGATTCAAAACTCAGCTTTCCAGTCTCAAAATTCAAGAATTTGATCAGGAAACAAAACTCATGCATATGTGTCACTGCAGAAGTGAAGTGAGAAACGTCAGGCTCCATCCTTCTCAGGGCAGCAGAGGATCACAGAGTCCCCCTGCCAACAGCCAACTGTCCCTCTGCACCTGAGTTTGCAGGGAAAAAAGGTCTCTGCATCACCCCCACTGCTGAATGTAACCTAAAGATATGAATTTCCTACCTTAAAATGGCAAAATCCTATTAATGGGAATGCAGGAGAAAGTGAATGTTATTAGAAAATGGTGGCCATCACTGCAAAGGATGTAATTTTGGGGGTTTGGTGGACTGTTAAAACTTTTGCTCCTACTATTTTTATTCTTTTTACTGGAAAATAATTGCTGAATCTCTCAGAAAGCAAAACCTTTTCGTTATCTAAATTTTACACCTTAAAATTTGAAGATAATAAATTTTAAGAACTTCATCAACTGCCTGGATGAAGAAATGGAATGCACCATCCCCAAATTCGTGGATGATACCAAATCTGGGGAAGCTATTACTACGCTAGACGACAGGAACACTATTCAGAGGGACTTTGATATGTTGGAGAAATGGGCCAAAAAAACCTCGTAAAGTTTGCCTAAGACAGACACAACGTCCTGCTACTGGGAGGGTTTAAATTCCTGCAACAGAAAAGGCTGGAAGCCAATTGAAGTCAGCAGTTCTGCAAGGAGGAAGAAAAAGAAAAAAGGAAAACCTTTGGTGTCCCAGAGGGTAAGCTGGATATGGGTCAGTAGTAAGAGCTTGCAATGATTGAAGTTAACTTGATACTAGGCCAAATCAGGAGGAGTGTAGCCAGAAGGAAAGAGAAGGGATTTAGCCTTTTATTTAGCACTGGTGAAACCACACCAGGAGCAGTGCAGCCGCTTTTGGGCTCCCCAGCACAAAAAAAAAAAAAAAAAAAAAAAAAAAAAAAAAGAGAGAGATATTGACAAACTAGCACAAGTGCCCTAAACTGGAGGAAGGCCAGTAAGACCACTATGGGGCTACAGCATATGGCATTCATGGAATGGGTGAGGGCGCTGGGCTTGGTCAGCCAGGCAAAGAGAAGACTGTGTGATGCATTACAATTGCAGACACCTGTTCCATTATCTAAAGGGGGATACAGGGATGAACAAGGCAGATGTTTCTCAGAGATGCACAGCAAAAGGACAAGGGTAACAATCACAAGTTACAGAAAGGAAGAAAAAGGACATTTCACAGTGATTAGGCATTGGGGTATGTTGCTACAGAAACTGTGGACCTCCATCTTCTGAGATTTTCAAATTTGACTGGAAGAGACCCAGAGCAACCTGATCCAACTGTCAAGGCAGCTCTGCTTCAAGCAGGACTTTGGACCAAACAATCTCAAGAGGACCCTTACCATCTAAATTTTTCCATGATTGTATGATACTCCACACATGGAATGTCGATGCTAAGTAAGGACTTCTAAGCAGAAAAACACAGTAAGAGCTGTACAGGCCTAGAAAACGCTAACCTGCGAAGGACTTGAGCTGAAATTTGCTTTTGTCCTGAACTGGAACAATCTAATTCTTAATTCTGATAAGATGTTACGCTCATTCTTTCAGAACCCTTCACTTCAATCATGAATCATAGAATCATTTAGGCTGGAAGGGACCTTTAAGATCATCGAGTCCAACCAATAATCTAGCACTGCCAAGTCCACCACTAAACCATGTCCCTAAGTGTGACTTCTACATGCCTTTTAAATACTTCCAAGGATGGTAACTCAACCACTTCCCTGGGCAGCCTGTTCCAGTGCTTGACAAGTCTTTCGGTGAAGAAATTTTTCTTAACATCCAATCTAAACCTTCCCTGGCACAACTTGAGGCCGTTTCCTCTTGTCCTCTCACCTGTTACTTGGGAGAAGACACTGACACCCACCTCACTACAACCTAATTTCAGGTAGTTGTAGGGAGCAATAAGGTCTCCCCTCAGCCTCCTTTTCCCCAGACCAAACAACCCCAACTACCTCAGCTGCTCCTTATTAGACTTGTTCTCCAGAGCCTTCACCAGCTTTGTTGCCCTTCTCTGGACATGCTTCAGCACCTCAATGTCGGTCTTGTCATGAAGGGCCCAAATCTGGACACAGTATTGGAGGTGCAGCCTCATCAGCGCCAAGTACAGGGGGATGATCACTTCCCTACTACTGCTGGCCACACTATTTCTAATATAAGCCAGGAAGCTGTTGGCCTTCTTGGCCATCTGGGCACACTGCCAGCTCCTATTCAGCCAGCTGTTGACCAGCACCCCCAGGTCCTTTTCCACCATGCAGCTTTCCAGCCATTCTTCCCCAAGTCTGTAGCATTGCATGGTGTTGTTGCAACCCAAGTGCAGGACTTGGCAGTTGACCTTGTTGAACTTCATACAGTTGGCCTCGGCCCATCGATCCAGCCTGTCCAGATCCCTCTGTAGTGCTTCCTACCCTCAAGCAGATCAACACTCCTGCCCACCTTGGTGTCCTCTGCAAACTGACTGAGGGTGCACTTGATCCCCTCATCCAGACCCTTGATAAAAATATTAAACAGAACTGGCTCCAACACTGAGCCTTAGGGAGCACCACTTGTGACCAGATGCCAGATAGATTTAACTCCATTCACCGCAACTCTTTGGGCCTAGCCATCAGCCAGTTTTTTACCCAGTGAAGAGTATGACCGTCCAAGCCCTGAGCAGCCAGTCTCTCCAGGAGGATGCTATGGGAAACAGTGTCAAAGACTTTACTGAAGTCCAGGTAAACAATATCCACAGCCTTTCCCTCTTCCACTAAGTGGTCACCTTGTCATAGGAGGAGATCAGGTTAGTCAGGCAGGACCTGCCCTTAGAATAGAATAGAATAGAATCATAGAATAGAATGGTCTGGGTTGGAAGGGACCCCAAGGATCACAGAGTTCCAACCCCCCTGCCACAGGCAGGGGCACCCAACACCACAAAAAAAATGCCCAGGGCCCCGTCCAACCTGGCCTTGAACACCTCCAGGCATGGGGCATCCACCACCTCTCTGGGCAGCCTGTTCCAGCACCTCACCACTCTCTCCCTAAAAAACTTCCCCCTAATATCTAATTTAAACCTTCCCTCCTTCAGCTTTAATCCATTCCCCCTTATCCTGCCATTTTCTACCCTTTTAAAAAGTTGGTTCCCCTCCTGTTTGTACGCTCCCTTCAGGGACTGGAAGGCTGCAATGAGGACCCCCGCAGCCTTCTCTTCTCTAGGCTGAACAAGCCCAGCTCCCTCAGCTTCTCTTCGTAGGGGAGGTGCTCCAGCCCTCGGATCATCTTCGTGGCCTCCTCTGAACCCTCTCCAACAGTTCTACATCTTTCTTGTATTGCAGGCCCTTCATAAACCCATGCTGACTGGGCCTGATCACCTGGTTGTCCCATGTGTGACATGTGATGGCAGTCAAGATGATCTACTCCATAACCTTCCTTGGCACCAAGGTCAGACTGACAGGCCTGTAGTTCCCTGGATGCTCTTTCTGGCCATTCTTGTAGAGGGGCATCATGTTTGCTAGCCCATGTGCCAGCTCCCTCAGGACTGTCGAGTGGATCCCACCTGGCCCCATAGACTTGTGTGCATCTAAGCAGTGAGCAGGTCACTAACCATTTCCCCTTGGATTATGGGGGTTTCATTCCACTCCTCGTCCCTATCTTCCTGCTCAGGGGGCTGGATACCCCAAGAACAACGGCTCTTAGTATCAAAGACTGAGGCAAAGAAGGCATTAAGTACCTCAGCCTTTTCCTCATCCTTTGCCACTATGTTTCCCCATGCATCCAAGAAAGGATGGAGATTCTCCTTAGCCCTCCTTTTGTTGCTAATGTATTTATAGAAACATTTTTGATTGCTGTCTATGGCAGTAGCCAGATTAAGTTCTAGTTGGGCTTTGGCCCTTCTAATTTTCTCCCTGCATAACATCATGGCATCTTCATAGTCCTCCCGAGTTGTCTGCCCCTTGTGCCAAAGGCCATATACTCTCCCTCTTTTCCAAAGCTCTGTGTTCAGCCAGGCTGGCCACCTCCCCACTGGCTCGTATTTCAGCACATAGGGACGGCCTGCTCCTGTGACTTTTAAGGATTTCCAGCCTTGCTGGACCTCTCTGCCCTTCAGGACTGCCTCCCAAGGGGCTCTGTCAATCAGTCTCCTAAGCATGCAAAAGTCTGCCCTCTAGACGTCCAAGTTAGCAGTTGTGCTGAGTCCCCTCCTTACTTCTCCAAGAATCAAAAACTATTTTTTCACGGTTGCTGTGTCCAAGACAGTCTCCAACCATCACATCACTTTTCTGTTCACAAACAGCAGGTCTAGCAGGGCACCTTCCCTATTTGGCTCACTGACCAGCTGTGTGAGGAAGTTATGTTCCATGCACTCCAGGAACCCCCTAGACTGGTTCCTCTCTGCTGCATTGTTTCCAGTAGACATCTGGTAAGTTGAAGTCCCCCATGAGAACAAGGGCTAGTGATTGCGAGACTTCTCCCAGCTGCTTATAGAGTATTTCATCTGCCTCTTTGTCCTGGTTGGGTGGTCTATAACAGAATCCCACCATGTTATCTGCCTTGTTGGCCTCCCCCCTGACTCTTACCCATAAACACTCAACCCTTTCTTCACCATCATTAAGCTCTCAACAACCAAAACACTCCTTAACATACAGGGCTACCCACCACCCTTCCTTCCTTGCCTATCCCTTCTGAAGAGTTTGTAGCCATCCATTACAGCACTCCAGTCATGAGAGTAAACCCAACATGTTTCTGTGATGGCAACTATATCATAGTTTTCCTGCTGCACAATGGTTTCCAGTTCCTCCTGTTTGTTGCCCATGCTGCATGTATCGGTGTAGATTCACTTCAGCTGGGCTATTGATCCCACCACCTTTTCAGGGGAAGAAGCCCTAATTCCTATGTGACTATTCTCAGCTGCTTCCATACCTTCTAACACGTCAACAACCCTTGCATCTTTGCTGCCACATGGATCTCCATCCCCTACTTCCTCTGAGGTGGCAGATTGAAGGATCTCATTAATACACCATCCCTCAAACATTTAGCATGTCATCACCAGGCTTATCTCTAGTGAGCCCAATTTTATCCCTTTCCCCCTCAAATCTAGTTTAAAGCTCTAGTTTAAAGATACACTGTTATACACAGACACAAAACTGAAATCATATTATTTCTAAAAAAACCTATGTAAATGGTACATGAACATATTCCATATGAGGGTTTTTTCCATTGGACAGAAATTTCAGTGAAATTGCCTTGATTTTTACCTTTAAAAACTGCTTAATCTATTACTTAGAATTGTATTCTTCCAGGTTCTTCATTACATGTATTTGGCAAACATCAAATAGAAGGGTTCCACACTGGAAGGAGTTTTTAATTTATGCAACTTGATAATTTGGACTAAGAAGACTAAGGACACTTAAATACTGTATCTATCTTCGTAAATCATGGCTGATCAGGAACTTATGAAAATTCCTTCTGAAAACAATTTCTTTTACTTTGATTCTATTAACAGCAAAAGGATTTCTCTCCTTGCAAGTATGAATCTGAAGTAATGTCACATTTCTCTTTACAGAATTTTTATTAGGTTATTTGAGAATACAATTGAAACAAGCAAATTTAATTATCTTGTGTACTGTGCCCTCTTAAACATGGATCTGATTGTGCACCTAATAAGATCAGTGGAATCTTTCACATTGATTTTGTGGTTAAGAAAACTGGGACTATTTTACATTAAAGTGAAATAATTCTTTCAAATCATTTCAATCCAACCCATTTAGGTATATTTAGAAAAACCATACGTGCAAAGATTTTAACAAGGTCAAATGGTATTTATCTGTAAAAGAGGTGAAAGGTTTGATGTTAAAGATATTTCCAGTAGAGGAAATAATATTACCTAAAACCCTACACCATAAAAGAGGACGCAAGTATAATCTGTTTATTCCAAAATTTAAATATTATGTTTATATTAACAGCATTTGACATAATAAACATTCAGCTTCCTTTTTATTCAAGAAATACTGTAAATGAGTAAATTGGTAATGAAATAATTCAATATACTATTAATGATATGTTTTCTGCATATATTTTCTAACACAAACACTGTAAACCATCCGTTGTTCGTATCTCTGCAAAATGTGCCTTGCAAAGTAATGGCCTTTTTAAAAACAGTGTCCAGGTAGTCCCAGAATGCATGTAACCTCTAACTAATATGATATAGTTAATATTCATGCCCTCCTTCACAGCTGTACTGATACAGAATGAGGTTGGTCTGTTGCCAAAGCTCAACAGTTTGCACATGCTATTTCAGCAATTTCAGGCAAGAGAGAGAAACTTTTCGTACCACTGAAAATTAAACCTGATGTTAAAACCAAATAAGTGAGTTAAATGACAACCTTAAATGAGGCCCAAGAAAAATGGGCTGGAATATACTGTTATTTTGTGTACTTTTTTTATATTTAGATTAAAACTTTAAATGTTCTTGTAGTACAGTTCTGCTCTTTAAAGCTACTTCAAAACATAACTTAATAAAGTCAGTGTCTCTTCATTGTTAATCAGCTTTGTATTAAATTTACCTTGTAGCAGCCCAGACCTCAGAAGGAAACCAGCCATACAGCTTACAAGGATGCCACTAGAACAGAAGTCTTTTGATACGGCTATTTAGGTATGTACATGCTTGCCTGTACAGCCCTCGGCTGAATGTATGCTACAGGGCTGTTTATGCTGAAGCTCCATGAATGAAAAAGTATAATTATGATTTTGTATATTCTTTTTTTGAAAAAAAAAAAAAAATCCATAAAAACAGGCTTTGACATTTTCCCTTCATGTAGATTATTTTTCAGTTTGCTATCTTTGATTTTTTCTTTTTTCCTATTTGCTGGTTTTTAATGCTATTTCTGTTTTTAAGTATCTGAATCTGTATCAGCATGGTTTTCATACTACATTGATAGAACAGTCCAGACTGTACAGACTCAACTAGTCAGAAAATGTTGGCTAAAACATTAAGCTATAGTTGTTCTTGCTTTCTTATCTTATTCTCCAAGTTGTCTCTTTACTTTTAAAAAAAATCTGTTCCATTTGTCCCTCCAGCTTGTTTCTAGCTATTTTTACTTCCAGTTTCTTAGCTACTAGCACACTGTGCCAATGCACATATACAGCAAGAATGTATTTTCTTTTTTTTCTTTTTTTTTTTTTTGGGGGGGGGAGGGTGGAAATCCATGTCCACAAGCATTCCTTAAATTAAGGAAAACACATCTATGCCCTATTATATTAAGTCAATTACAGGAATTGACAAATTCCAATATAATTTCATACTGTACAGAAAATAGTGTGTAATTTTTTGCCCAATCAATATTTTAATTTGCCTTATTAGGCACTGGGCTCTTCCACATTCAATCCTGTTTGTATTGAGGCTTATTGGGCATTTTTCATGACTCAATTCAAAACTGTGATGACAATCTCAAAATTGATTAATCGTATTTCTAAAACACTGACATTTGTACTATACAAGCATGGCTTTTTATGAACACAATGTAATTGATACATATATTCACAGACAATGGATTCTGCTTTTTTACTTTCTCACTACTTTTTTTGATAGCAAGCCATCAAAAAAAAAAAAAAAGCAAGATTTTACTCTAATTACTCATGACTATTAAAATCAGTGGTAAAACTAGATTTTTGGGTTTAACTGCAATATCTATATGAAATACACCCGCAAAACTAACCTGTGATCTATAATGCAAAATGAATCAGCCAAGTCTGACAGGACAATCAGACACTGAATTGCTTTATCTGAACTTGAATTATAATATGGCCAGCCCATTTAGGCTGTTAATACCAAAGATGCTGATTTCTTAATAGTGCCATAAAACACAACACACATACAAAAAAAAGCACATTAATTGTAGCTCAGTTACAGAACTGTGCTAATATTAATAACACTGCCTGTCACATCCTTGCCATTTCATCCCATAAGGGTAGGAACTAAACCAATTGAGTATCCCAAATCCGCAGCTGATACGGTTAATCTGAAATTGAAGGCAAGCATCTCTTGCACTAATTAAAATGGAAGGAGCAGGGGAGAGGGAAATATCCTGTTGATCTGCTTCTATAATCCCACTTGCTCTCCCAGAGGAGGAGAGCAGCATCTAGGAACCCTGCAGTAATTTTTACCTCACCCCAGATTCAGAGAGTGCCCTATGCAATAACAACTGCCTAAATTGCTATGAATTCCTGGAAGAAACGCTACTCTTTCATAAAAACAAACCATAGAATTTAATGAAAAAAATGAAATTCATTATCTGAAAGGAGTCGAGGTTCTACAAGGCAACACCAGGCTCCTGATATTTTTCCCCTGTACTTCCTTGGCAGGGGGGAAAGACAGGAACATTCCCAATGAAACCCCGTAAGACTGATGGCAGGCTTCCTCTGGGGTTGAAAATAGGCAATGAGTTATCTACATACTCTCCTAATACAGTCACCTTTTTAGATGTCCTGAGTTAACCACTTTTGACTGCTTAACCACTTTTTCACCTCAGTCTTCAACAGCAAGTGTGCTAGCCACATGGCTCAAGTCAGGGGTCCCCAGGATGGGGACTGGAAGAACAAAGAACCACGCACTGTAGGAGAAGACCAGGTTTGAGAGTACCTAAGGAACCTGAAGGTACACAAGGCCATGAGTCCTGATGAGGTGCATTTGCAGGTCCTGAGGGAACTGACAGACGAAGTTGCCAAACCACTCTCCATCGTATTTGAGAGGACATGGCAGTCTGGTGAGGTTCCCACTGACTGGAGAAGGGGCAACATCACCCCTGTTTTTAAAAGGGAAAATGGGAGGACCCAGGAAACTACAGGCCAGCCAGTCTCACCCCTGTGCCTGACAAGATGGTGGAGCAGATCCTCCTTGAAACCATGCTGAAGGGACATGGATAACAAGGAGGTGATTTGGGACAGCCAGCATGGCTTCACCAAGGGCAAATCGTGCCTGACAACTTGGTAGCCTTCTATGACAGGGTTACAGTATTGGTGGACGGAGGGCAGCCAACTGACATCATCTACCTGGACTTGTGGAAAATATTTGACACTGTCATGCACAACATTCTGGTCTCTAAACTGGAAGGACATAGATTTGACAGGTGGACAACTCATTGGATAAGGAACTGGCTGGATGGCTGCACCCAAAGAGTTGCTGCCAATGGATCGATGTCCAGGGGGAGACCAGTGACGAGTGCAATTTGGGATGGCAGAATTTGGGGTTCACTGCTATGTGCCTCACCTCACCATTTCTTGGTGAGGTAACCTTCTTTGAGAAGGTTAAATTTACATAGAAACTGTTATCTAGAAAAAACACATGCCACAACATAGCAACCTTCTCTCCTCTTTAACACTTTTTAAAATTATCTGTACTTTATAGTCATGATTTTAAAATTTGAAATTTATAATATGCAATAAAATATGGAAGAAGCTATGCTTACAGAAACCCCACATTATCAAACTTTGCAGTGGTCTTTAATTAATCAAGGAAATGATCCCCCTGAGACTTGATCAACATCCAATTTATTTAAAGCATAAAAATTAACTTAAAACTAATGAAATCATTAAAAGCTTTCATTGTGTCAGACAGAAAATCACCACCATTAAACAGATATTACATGTCTGTAGCTTGCCCTCACCGTCAATTTTCCTAAGGAATACAAGAAATAAGAGGACATACCTGTGTAAAAACAAACTGATAAAATAATTTTCTTAAGAAAACTGATGTTTCATTCCAGTTTAAATCTATACTTCTTGATATATAATAAATATTATGCTTATTATAATTTTAGATTTTATTTGCATAGCTATTGTACTGCTAGTTTAGGTAGACTGACAGATAAATACATCTGGTACCAAACAGAAGTGTTGTTTGATGATGAACTCTCTAAGTGTACTACTGCATACAGCCCATCTTAGATTCTTTACATTTTACAAAGCTGAATAATTTGAAATATTTGGGGTATCCACTGTCAGGAAATATTGTCTGATTTTTGATTTTATACAAACAGCATAGTCTGCCATCTGTGCTGAAGTCCAAGGGTTTATGAAGCATGAAAAAAGCCTGCTGTCCTAGGCCCTAATTTTTCTGCTGCAATAGAAAAAACACAGAAATTAAAAAAATTTAAAAAGGGCAACAATGCTTAAAATCAAATGACCTGGATAATGATGCAGAAGCAGCAAAGACATTGTCTTGTTTCAGCACAATTGGTTCCTCCACTATAAATATAAAAGCTCTCTGAGAAGTTAATTTTGCCATCTCACAAGGGTGTTCTTGCATTACCAAATGAGCAATGCCTGTTCTGGTCAACAGGACTTTGTAAGGAAACATAGTTCAGCATGTGGGACAGGGAAAGTCTGTTCACTCATATTCCATGTGGTGGGACATAAAGCTTTGGACAGGGTTGGGCTAGCTATGGAGCCAAGGTTCACCTTTGCTGAAGGGAGAAGAAAGTAGAAGAAATAGTGGCCTGTTGTAGCAACCAGCACTGATGAAAGATGTCACTGCAAAAGAGTAGTTTCATATTTACAGGCACATACAGCAACATATAACCTATATGTACCGCAACCTGTAACCTGAAATAAGCATGCATTACTTGATGAACTTACCAGCCTGCGGATCTCTCTCTCACATTCCCGCTTTATTCTATTAATCTCATCCTGATGTGACTGATAAGCCGTGCGCAGGTCAGCAGCCTTCATTTTATCTGCCTGCATAATGTTGTTCAAAGCTTCTTCAAGCTGCTTTTTGCCAGATTTCAGCTCCAAGATCTCCTGTTGCAACTTCATCCGTTCACCGTCAAACGCCTTGCGAGCCTCCTCCTTTGCTTCACTCAGCAGGGCTGTCTTCACTTTGTCAGCCGCCCCGTCCCGCAAGACATTGACCGTTGACTGCAAACGCTGAATTTCGCCATCTTTGATTTTCACCATTCTTGCCACCTCCTGCTCGTGCTGCCGGATCAGTAGCTCTCTGACACTCTGAAGTTCCTTCATTTTCTCCTCGTGAAGCTTGGCTTTCAGTTCAGAAACATAGGCAGTGTGCTTGTGCTGCTCCTGCTCCCTTTCTTGCTTAACCTCTTGAATTTTCTCTCTCAGTTTACCAACCTAGAACATCAATAGAAAATATTGATTAACAAGTGCTACCACACTTTTTAAAGTCACCAAGGGAGCTTCTTCTAAAATATTATTAAAAATTCATCCTGAATATTCAAAAGCAAAGACTGCATACCTGACACCTCTCTCTGTCTCCAGTAAACAACTAGAGAACCAGGGCTGGAAAAAGGCCACGTGTGTGTGCAGGAATTGGCTACAGGGATGTGCAGCTGGCAAGGAATTCTCACAGTTTTAGGGAATAAAAGAAAACCAAGCAGCATCCAATCTAGTTGTCTCCTTATTTCCTCCACCAACCACCCCAGAGTGCTCTCATCCATAACCCCTCTACTGTGCCCCACAAGCAGATGGAAAATGAATCAAGCAGAGAGTTTGTGTTTATGCTGGGAATATATTGATTTGGGATTTCTTAATTTCTTAGATATTTTAATGGTAAAGTCCCTTTTAGAACAGCGAAAAGTATTGGCCTTCTCCAAAATCAAGTCTATTCAAGGGGCTTCAGACAGGACACCCCAAAACTAAGACTATTCATAGTCCCCAGACACTTCAGAAAATACAGGCCAGTGATGGGGAAGGAGTAGGGGTCTTACAGCCCATTATAGTAATGCCCACTGTGATGAAACCTCATTATACGATGATGCTCAGCAGGCTACATGGAAAGCAATGCTTTTTCCAAGCGGGATTAGACATTAATTTAGGAGAAGGAAAAAAAGTTTCAAAAAGAAAACCATAAATGGAAGGGTTCTCCACTGTAACATAGCAGAAAGGCTCTAATGTATTTCATCATGCGTAGTGTCAGTAACATCTTTCTAGTATCCCTATCACAGTGACTGCCAAAATATGGGCTCTATACGTGTACTTCTCAACTAAAGCAAAGTCAGAGGCAGAGATTTCAAAGACTTACGTTTTAACCTTGAATGGCAATACAAACGTACATACCTCCTTTTACTATGAAGCACTGTTTGGTAAAAGGAGCATCAGGATGTCAGTCACTGTCACAATATTCCTAGACTGCTTGCATCTATGCTATAAAAATCTTGGATCTGTAGTCATACAATGCATTTAATTTATGCTAAACTGAGCCAGAACTGCAACTTTTCTCAGATTGGTGCAGATAAGATGGGAGATCTCTATTAATATTCAGACTATGAAGGTATAATAAAAAAAAAAAAAAAATAAATTCTTTTTTTCATGGTTCTGGTTTCTACTGTCAAAAAAAAAAAAAAGGTAAAGTGTTTATTAAAAGCAATAATATTAGTTCAGCAAAGGCCCTGAAATCTTCATTCTTTTGTTTATTGAAAGCAGGTTGGATCTAAACACGCACTTTTGTGTTTTTGCTTTAGGAAAAATGGGACATCTTAACTTGAAAGCCTCAGATATAACTCATCCAATGAATCCAAGATTACTACTTAAATTAAGAGTGACCATAAAATGAGACCGTCATGTTACTCATCAAACCCACAGAACTGACAGTAGGATTCCCAGAGGTCTGAACTTCACCTGAAGTCTTCAGACAGCACAGACAGCAGACTTTCCCCGTGCAGGTGTTATAATCCTGTTATTTTCAACAGTAACTTTGAGAATTAACCAACTCAAACTTACCTTAGATTTTAAAAAATGAAATAAAATAAAATGAAAACAGAAAGGAAACAGGCTGGAGCAGGAGAGGGAGGAAAGGTATCTACCGTTTCACAAAAGTATTCTAGATATGCTGTGGACTAAACACCAGCCAGGAGAGCACTATAATTTCAGCTGTGGAAAAGGTAACACCTCCGAATCAGACACCATCAGAAGCAGATTTTATTGCACAGATACTGTTACTCTATTCCAGGATGATTTAGATAACATATCTTTATGACGAAAGATTTATTTATTTTTCTCCCAAAATGGCTATGGGAAACTATCTGCAGGAGATATCCATGTATTATTTCTTCTGGTGGGATGCCATTTATTTCCAAGCCTATAGTGGACAGGTCTGATTTTTCAGTGCTTGAATTAGGGTACCCAATTCCATAGGAGACTCTAAGACTCTCCTGTCTCTGCCCATAGCATGGGGGTTGGACTAGACAGTCCTTTCGAGCCCAAACCATTCTATGACGCTACAGTAAATCTAAGGCACTTACTCACTTATTTACTAACAGAAGTGAATGAGCTTATCTACAAATTTGCAACTGAACCAACACTTCTTACTTATTTAAATCTATTAGTTATTTCCTTACTGATGAGCAAAGAAAATTGAAATTTAACTGAGCAATGAAACCTAGTAATGATGACACAGGAAAATAACCTGGATAATGGCATACATAAGCAAGGTTAGAATACCTCCAGAACTACAGTAATTTGAAGTTAGTCATATTGTACATAAAGCATGCAACTGAAAAGCAATTTTCAATACATCAAGTTAATGAATGTGACTTCCTAAAAGGATTTTTAATACACAAGAAACATTCTGAAATTTTGGAGGAGTACACAAAATGGCATAGTTGCTCAGGTTTTTTGTCTTTCACTGAATTGAGGGAAGGCAACATCTATATGCATTGTTGCTGTCTGTGAGAACACATATTAAACCACTCAGAGTAACTGAATATTAACATATATCGCTAGTCATTTTACTGAAAAGCTTCAGCAAGAGCAATGTAAACAAGAATAATAGGTATCTTTCCAAAACCCCTGAATTTTTATACCTCATCTTAAATGCCTATCACTCTTCATGACCCAGTAAAAAAGATGCATCCTAATTCTCAAGGTCTTTAAAAAGTCTTGTCTTATTATTGCTTCTTGTCAGAGAAGTTGGAAAGTTAGATCTGTCTGTTAGGTCTTCCCTGAAAGCCATAAGCTGTCCTTCCCGCACTCCCTCCGTCCCTCTGTCCCGCACACTATGCAGATCTGTACACGTCTGGCTTCCAGAGCAACTGACTGAATGAAAATAGTAACATGGCATTTTCCCATATGCCTAAGTCTCAGTTTCAAAAGGAACTTAAACTTTAAAGCAATTTGTCTTTTTTTAATTTCCAACATACTTTTTTTTTTTTCTTTTTTCTTGTTTTCTTTTTTTCTATTTTTTTTTAATGACGAAAGCTGTTCTGTTCATAGGCAAGAACAAGAAGCATAATCAAGAAATGAAGCCAACGGGGAAACAGAATTGGGCACAATATCAGGGCACCAATAAAACAGGTATTTTCTGCCTTTCTAAATTAAATCTTTAATAAATGGTGCACATCAATACAACATTGTTGCCAAAGCAGAAGCTAGCTTCTTGGAAAAAATGCCAAACATCATTGCTTCTTCCCTTTATGTCTGAACAGTGCCTGAAAGAAGGATTTTATTTAAAAAAATACAATTGCATTATCACAGAATATTTGCATCTGGTGTTTTCTTTGACAAGGTACTTCATACACTTGAGAGAGAATGGTTCAGTTTTATGAAATGGAGTCAATGACATAATTTTGAAATTACACATTTCTAAGTGGCAATAACATATTAACACATACATGTTTCCAAGTGCTACTGAGTCACTGCCCCAATAAAAATGTTATAAGAACCTACTAAGGACTATCTTGTGGGTTTTTTTTTTTCTCCTCTTGGATTTAAATGTAGATGTCTTTTATTTGGGGCATAACAGTCAATCACTTGTGGGGTGGGAGGGATACTCTCCACACAGCTTTTTGCCAGGAACTCTGGTTATGTAGGCAATTTATTGCCAAATGTGAAAAATGCAGGTTACTATGGGTGGGGCTAACAAGCAAAGATGCTAAGGTTTATTTTAAAAACTAAATTCAATAGCAACTTTCCTTCAAAAAGTGCAAAGGTCTGTATGCTTTACCTTTTCTAAAAAATATGTAAACTCTACTCCTATTTAAGCACACTTACTGTCTAATCTAGTGTCCAGCCAACAGCATCCTTTCTATTAAAATTTCAGCATGCATTGGATCATGCCATTAAAAATTATTCACTTAGGCAAGACTGCTGTGGACACAAGCAACCGAGAGATGTCACGATGAAAAAGGCAGCCCTAACACTGTCCCCATGTTTAGCAATGCAATAGCCAAATACTGAGGGGAGGGAGACTGTATTTGTAGTAGCAACTCAAGATACAAGGCACTTGTCATGATTTTCAGAGTTCAGCTAGATTTTAGCTTCTCCAACAACTAACACCAAATTCTCGAAGTTTTCTGTTTCTCTGGTTTTGGGTTTGGTTGGTTAAGTAATGAGTTTCCTTTCCTGACAGTTCTCTATTTGCCTACCTCTCTTCAGTCTCGCTGGCCTGTTCCTCATTGATTCCAAGGGGGAATTAATTGGACAAAGTTTAACACTTCAAAAGCTCAGTTACACAGCAGGTTATACAGCACAATGAAAACCACATGCTGTGAAGAAAATCTTATATCCTTCCATAATGACTTTGGAAACTACTATTTAAATTACACTAAAGAAATTTACCTTTCAAATATTTGTAAGCTTCAAGGGAAAGGGAAAAAAAAAGGTACATGTTTACTAGTCTTCCATTTAAAAATATTACTGCATCTATACTAGCTTTTCAAATATTAATTGAACTGTACTTAAATAACTTGTGCTTGGAGTTGGGGAACATAGAGTCATAAAATAGGTGAGGTTGGAAAGAATCTCCAGAGGTCATCTGGACAGCCCTGCTGTCAACCAGAACCAGACACTCTAGACAATGTCCAGTTAGATATTTAATATCTCCAAGGTCATGGCCTTCACAATCTGCCTGAGCAACCTGTTACAGGATTTGATCCAGTCTGTCCATGTCTCTTGCACTGGGGATCCCAGCGCTGGACCCAGCACTCCAGATGAGGCCCCACCAATGCTGCGCAGAGGGGAAGGATCACCTCCCTTGACCTGCTGCCAACACTTTTTCTAATGCATCCCAGAATAGTCAGCCTTCTCTGCTGCAAGAGTACATTGTTGACTCATGTTCAAATACATTTTTTCATCACTGCAAACACATGCTGAGCAGATTCATACACTCTAGTTTAACTCCACAGGGATTCTCCTATCACCAGAAAGGTTACCCAATACATTTTTACATTCAAAGCAGGGTCACATAGTCTACTATGAACGGACATTTGAAAGAGAAAGAACATTAGAAAGAGAAAGCAGCATTTTTTTTAAATCTAAATTTACCTTGCACTTTTTTTTTTTTAAATTAAAGCGATCATCTAATTGTAAGTAAAAACAAGAAATAAAAAGAAGTTGCAAATTATCGATCATATTGTGCAATTAAATATGGCTTTACAGAATTGCAGCAACATCTACAGCAATATCTTGAAAAATTTCTTCCCTGCAACAGAATAGAGCAATCCAAATGTATGGAAAGTATGTAGAAAAGAACCATTTTTTAAATGCAAACCTCATTTCCAGTGACATGGCAAGGGACAAAATAACAAAATCAGTATAAGTAATAAATTATCTTTCTTCCTCTTTTTGGTATGTCCCTGTACACACAAATCCAACAGTAACCAATGCCTGCTCCAATCCCAATCATTTGAAGAATTTCAGTAAAATTTAATAGGAATACATTTTTCTGGGCCTAATGGTGAACATTCCTGAGTACGTTCTGCAAAGTGCTCTGAAACATCACTTCTCCAGGGTAACACAAGATTTCATTGTTCCATATTCAGAGCCAACTCAATTTACTCTGGTATTACCAGGTTGTAACCAGACATATCAAACCAACTTGCTATATCCTTCTGAAATTCCAATTTGTCAGGTAAATCCTGCACAGTTCTTGCTTTTCTCCTTCCCTTGTGTTTTTGCAGGCAGCAAAGAAATGCTTCCTTTGAGTACACACCTTCCACCCCACAGATGGCTAGAAAAGGAAATTATTGCTGCCTTCTGAGCAATCTCCCTACGAGAGCACCAGGGTCAAGGTGCTGAACTGAGTATCTGAAGACTAATGAGCTGTTGCTAGGCCACTGGAAAAGTTCTTCATGAATAGGTATTCTGCATCAATCACAATGAAACTGTAGGTGTCACCTCCAGTGAAGCAGCTTTGTTTGCCTGATCTTCTCCTGGTTATAAGTTAAAACAAGCTGATACAGGCATTGGAAAGGAATCAGCTTCGCAGTCTCCAGTCATATCAGAAATCCACTTGACAGGTGGACAGGTCTAAAAGATTCATCCAGGAGATCTAGAGATCTACTTGGATCAACTGTAATATGTCTACACTGGTATGGTGTCCAAGGACGAGGAGGAGAAGCAGCTCCAAAAGCTGAGTCTCCGAGAGGCACTCCACACGCTGCTACAGTGGGGAGCTGAGTTAAAATAGCAGCAAAAATCAATGACCGTCCAAACACAAACTCACACTTCGGTCTCCATATCAGAGACTATTCAGGTAGTCTTAGGGCACTGGATGACTTATAACTGCTGGACGCCTGAAGCTCCTACTTGGAAGTGACATGGCATAGTGATATATCTTGTAGCAAGAGAAAATTACCGTGCAACACGCTAGTGTCAGAACAAACAGATGAAGATGAACATCAATGGATGATAATTATTTGAACTGATTCCATGCGTGAAGGATAAAGACTCCATCAACTGGATTGCAAGAACTCCGTTCTAAAATAAACAAAATTTAAACTATTTCAGGGGAAAAACATGCTAAAAACCTGTGTATTTAGGGTATGATAACTTCATTTGGCTCAATAACCTTAAAGGTCTTTTCCAACCTAAATGATTCTGTAAAAATAAAACCCAAAAAAGACAAGGGATGGAAATGAAAACAATTGCTCACCATCAACGGACCGATGCCCAGCCAATCCCCAAGCAACAGCCCCCCGTCCAATCTCCCCACTAGTTTTATTGCTGAGTGTAACATCATATCATGTGGAATATCCCTTTGGTCAGTTGGGGTCAGCTATCCTGGCTCTGTCCCTTCCCAACTTTTTGCGCACCTCCAACTTATTCACTGGAAGGGCAGTGTGAGGAGCAGAAAAGGTCTTGATGCTGCATAAGCACCGCTCAGCAATAACTAAAACATCAGTGTGTTATCAACACTATTTTCAGCAGAAATCCCAAACATAGCCCCATACAAGCTACTGTGAAGAAAACTAACTCTATCCTAGCCAAAACCAGTACACTATGTCACCATTTTTCCAGTCCATCTGCCTCTACTGCTTGCTTACTCTATGATCTTAGTCATTGTTCCTTCTCCACAGCAATAAGCCTCCTGTGTTCACTCTTTATTGTGTCCATTTTCATAAATATCCTCTTCTTGCATGCCCATTTCCAGTAATAAATAAAAAAAAAACTCTTTAAAAAGAATAAATCAAAAAAAGGGCATTACATCTACTGCAATCTTTCTTGCCTCAAACATTTCCACTTCTAATGATCCTTTAACATAAATTCTCAAGATTATGTGACAATATCAGAGGATCACAGAAAATGTGTTTCTGTTCATATATGAAACTTATCTCTTTTCCCTGTGCTGTATTTGGATCCCCTAGAAACTTCTGAAGACTCCAGTTATTGTCCTTTAATTCCAGATCTAAATAGTTTTGATACATAATGTGATAAGATACATTAATTTTAAAGCCCTTCTTACAGTTCTGAGTAGAATCATCCTGTAAATCACCTTGTAACATCAGACTTGGTTTAGGATCTTTTGCACTGTGTTTTCTTTTGACCTCTTCCAACATGATACCATCTAAAAGGTTTAATTATCATACTTTCTTGTCGATTCTTCCAAATTAATGATAATCATTGCTTAATATGATGCTACTGATGTCTTACTCCTCTCCAGTATCTGTTTTACCTGAGTTAGAAATTGCATTATCTTGTTTTGCACATTCACTTATGTAATGATTTTGAATTCTGATTGAAGTAACACTACCACTTTTATTCATAATAACTTTGTTACTTACTGTCCAATGTTTGACAAATGTCCACAAATCTCTCATTTTAGTGATTTTGTTAAGTATTGAGAATTTACGTTTATCTATCAAGTGTAGAGAACAGCTGAACTCAAATGCCCTTCAACTGCTCTCAGGAAACAACCTACCCAAAGGGATGTGCTTCCTTTTAATCCCAGTCAGTAGTGGCAGGAGTAACTATACGTGGTTTACCAATACTTCATCCACATACGTGCTCCAAGAGTGTTGCCTTATTTCATTCCCAAGTACAATACCCTAGTGCTTCCTTGCTATTCAGTACACTCCGTATAGTTCAGTAAGTTAACCCTCTCCTTTCTCATTCTATATGTAGCAGACGGGAGTAGCATTCATTTATATATATATTCAGTATGTCTGGATTCTCAAATCAACAGCTGTATTTAGAGTTCTTCCATACATACTGGCCATAACACTTTTCCATATGAATTTTTGAATCCTCAGTAAATAACACTGTTTTGACAGTATGACATGCTGTTACTTTTTTTTTAATTTCACATATTGAAAAATTTATTCTTTTTTTTTCAGCTTACAAGGAATCACTGTTACACATGGATTCAACATCTCACATCAAAGCTCAAAAAATCCAAAGAAATCTGGGAAAATCATGAGGACTTATAAAAACAATCTATAAAATTGTGAGGAGTTACAGTGGTAACTGATCTGAAATACCTCATTTATCCTAATTCCTAGATGTGTTGTGATCTCAACTCTATAAATGTACAGTCATGAGCAG
>KL256306.1:34081-48056 GCA_000699545.1 Podiceps cristatus
TATTTCCCCCATAACTGAGGTAACTGTGCTTGACGTGGATATATTTGACATCCGGAGAACCAAAAAAGAGATTTGAAATGTGGAGTGTTTTGAAATTACCACATATATTTTGTTCAGTAACAATAATCTCTCATGACTTACCATGTTCCCAAGCATATTATGAAGATACTAGACCATTCAAACAGCTAAGTTGATATTTATGCACTTCAGGGGTGTCCTGTCTCTGAAGTCCTGGTCAGGCATAACTCAGTAACTGCAGAGTTCATATTCTATCCCAGAGCCACCATCACTCAAACCCTTTAACAGATAAGCTCCTACGATCAGGTACCAGAATCATGCTGTTATCTAGCTTTGAAAATGTGGGGGTCTAAATATAATATGCATCTTTTAAGCTGTTCAAATTACATTTAGCACTTAGCCTTAAAATTAAAGAGTTTATCACTACTCTGAAATTTAAAAAAAAATGGGAATCTCAAAACAATGTTCTCATTTTTTTCCTATAACTTGCAACAGTTAAAATTTGTACCTTTCAGGTAAAATAAAAGCTTAGACCCAGAACCTGAAAAAAAATCACCCTCTTTTATAGGCCTTAAGGAAAACGAAACCAAAAAACCCCAAAACAACAAAAAACACCCCACACCACCAAAACAACTACCCAACCAAAAAAAAAAAAAACCTCCTACAGCACAACATAAAACCAGCAGCCCAAAACAACACACCAACCTGCGTTGGTGGACATAGAAACATTTCCATTTTTACTCTTCCCTAGATACATCTTCCAGCCTATTTAAATGGCAGGAACTATGGCAACACAAAGCCTTTCTATACACTCTGAGAGGCACAAAGCCCAGACACAGAAGGGCTCCAGCAGACGAGCGTGAATCTTGATTCCCAAATGAAAGGGACCTGTAAAGACAGTGGGGGAAAAAAAGGAAAAAAATATTCTACTCTGACAAAATCTGAATTTACTGACGCAGAAGCCAACCTATTTATTAACTCACCATATGTCAGTTGAGAGACAAGTTCATAAAGACACCACAATACAGTCCCATAATCACTCCAAGAATTGAAATAGCCACTTCCTGCACTGAGTTCTACACACTTATTGCAAACCTTAAGATCATTTGAGTATGTTTTATATTTCACACAAAAAAAAAAAAAAAAAAAAGATAGGAAAGAGTAATGGATCCTAAATTACAAGTCACCTTTTCACCAGTCTCTGGACTTGATTGGATTTGAATCAACTGTTCAACAGTTTAGGGGACTGGTGTGTGAGAGATCAAAATATTTAACATGATTAATTAATTATTACTCCATTTGTGTTAGATATTTTGGGAAATCCATTTCTAAGGTATCTAGAAAACCAATCAGATGAACAGTGTTCCAATTGTAACTTCCAATTTATCTTCTATTATTTCCTTTACAGATTTAAAGCTTGTACTTTATCACTAGCTCAATCTATTCCCTGGTTCTAACAAGAAAGGCCTAGAACTAAGTCATCAATTGCTATATGATGCTTCTAGATATTAAATATCTATAAAACATAACAGTAAAAAAAGAAAATTTGATTACTGCAAAAAATGTGAAAGTGTAGCATCAAAGAATTTTGATTACTTAGGAGTAAGAAAAGAAGGAACCTAATAGTTTCTGGTGAAAAATAACTCAATTTAAAGAAATACAAGTCTTTAAACACGATTCTGCACTGAATACACAAAAATTAGCAGAGGGTTCTGTCTTTAGAGAGTGAGTTTTACAGTAATAAAAAATAACCAAAAGGACTAGTAAGTACACACGTAAACTCAAGTAATAAAAATGTATAAAATAACATGGTAACAAGAAAAATTTACTAAATGGCATCATCCAAAATTCAGCATTCCAGTCTTGATTCAGACTTAAACAATGTTATTCAGCTTCAGCATGATTTTTGGAAGGTGAAAATGTTAATGAGTCACCTCAGCTGAAACACCAAGCAAAAAATACAGGTACAGGGGGAAAAAACAAAACAAAACAAAACCAACCACAACAAACAAACATGCTTCTTCATGTAGACTCTTTGCCTTCATATAAATAGCGGTTTTTCATTTTACTTCAGCCTTATAATACTGCCAAGCCTGCTATGGGCTACCCATAACCCTCATGAAGCTTGTGAACATGAGACGTAAGTACATTCTTAGTACAGCACAACTCTGAATATACAAGTTTAAAATAAATTTTATTATCCTAGCACCTGACAATTGTAAATGCAGTGGACATAGGTACAATGTTAACTTCAGAAGTCACTGCCAGTTCCCTTATGTTATACTTCAAAAACCAGTCACAATCAACCAGTGACTGTATGGGAACGACAACGTTCATAGCTCTCAATGCCCAAGGCGCAGTTCTCACAAGGTTCAGATGACCTACATTTCCTGCTTCAGTTCTCAGTTCTATGTAATAAAACATGACTGAATGGATAAAACCAAAGCATCTCTACAGGACATAAAATAATACTTTTCTCAGCCAAAAAATATAGAAACAAATTATCAGAATAATTTTCTAAGTATATTGAAGACCAGTCACATTTTAGATACCCATTTGTTAGCTACCTACAGAGACAGATTTATTTCTATAACAGTAGAGCTTTGCAGCTTATTTTAAATCCTCTCCCACTTAGGGAAATGCAGAATTTCCTTACAGTGGAACACATTCGTAAGTGTCACTTGTGATTTTTTTGGTGGAGAAAAACAAAAACATCTTTATGTTTTTGGAACTAACAGCTCCACATTTATTTTTGCAGATTCACAGCCTACAGTCCTAACCCATTCTTGCTTTAATAACAATATACCTATAGGTCCAAACTATATGGAAAGCAAGCTCTAAGTATTCTTAATTGTTTTGCAGAAAGAGCTCATAGTAATGTAATCCTGTTGAGTGCAATTGAACAGAAGTAATGTCTTTGCTTTGTAGAGATTCCACTCCTCGTTGTTTAGACTTTTTAATTTTTAATTTAGTCTTTTAAAATTTAGATTATTTAGACTTTTAGGAAACCTTACTCAGAAGGTTCCATGACAGGTGACAGTCTGGTGATGAGCACAGTACTTGTAAGTCAGTCAGCTCTTCTGCCAAGGATAGTAATTGCCTCCATTATTTCTTTCAACGGCACCTCAGGAAAGATGATCTGCTGAGATTCTGTATCTCCAGTCTTTCAGAAAATTCCCATTGCCCACAAGAATAAGTACCCATGTTTTAAAGACCCATCAGAAACCACTGCCTTCCAGGTCCTTATGGAGCAGTTAACAGAATCAGAGTTTGGCAATTTTAAGAATGAATTACACCAACGTATTCATTTTCTCTTCAGTTAATTCATTGCCTCTGTCATGTATGCGTCTGTTAAAACATAGGCAACTAAAACATTTCCAAGTCACTGCCTACTACCAAAAAAAAAAAAAGAAGTAGCAAAGTCATTTAAACTCTATGCACACACTCAAACATATGTGTATGTACTACTGACAGCCATCTAACACTGAATAATTATTTTTGATTGGTACTACTGCAGGCCATTGGATAGCCTCCAGTAGATTAATGGCTTCATTCTAGTCAAAGGACATAAGCAGCCCATCTAAAAAAATAGCTAGCTCTTAATTTACAAAAAATTATCACAAGTAAAAGGGAATGTTTGAGCTGAAGAGAACAACGCAGGGGGAAGGGAAGGAATCATATATACATTTAGTCACTGAGATTAATTTGAACTTATTATGTACCCAAATTTTTAAAAATCTGTGTTAAAGCTATTTACAGGAAGGACAGTACATTCAGTAATGCAAGCCATTTAGAACAGGAACCACAGAAGAGTTATATGATGGAAAAGTATTTAAAGGAACAACAGGTCTCTGACTTTACAGAATTTTTTTTAGGGCAACTTTATTTTTGAAGGACCAGTTCAAAAATGTAACTTTGAATGGACTATTTCCTGTGACTACAGACAATTGTCACTGCCATTCCACTGCCAAGCAAGAACAGAAATGCAATCTTTTGGATGTAAAAATGCTAACCTCATATACGATACCTGTCTGATATCCCCGATACCCTGTCTGATATCCTGAAATCGATAATCTCCTCAAATTCCTACAACTGCTCAGGTCAAAGCTACTGGAACAGCAGAGAACAGTGAAAACTAACAAATTTACCTAATATACACAATGAGTGTGTTTGCACAACGCTACAACTTGTTTGGAGGCATCTAGGTAGTGCCCAGCGAGCAGCACAATACAGTACTACAAGGTCTCTGTGCAGAGGAGCGGTGGAAAGCGGCGGCTCCGCTGCAGCCCCCCTAGGCGAGGAGCGCACCAGATCTCCAGACTGCTGCTGCCACCTCCCCCTCTGCCTCAGCTGCCCTTCCAGCCCTGACGCAGAGGCACTCTGCAGCTCCCTTCCTGCGCTACGCAACACTTTAAAATGCTAGAAGTTATGGAAACCTTGACTTGAAGCTCTTCTCAAAAAGTTATGAACTTGATCCCAGGCCTCTAAAGTAAATAAAAAATATTCCTTGGCTCCAATGAATAATCACTGTTTATCCATATTTACCCAATTTCACTCGTAGCACTGTTTTGTGGATCAATCATTAAAATCACCCTACTACCCATATTAAAAGACAAACTGCTACAAACAGCTGTCCCGTGACACCAATAAAACAAAAGACGACATTAACACAAAAAGGCAAAGTTCAAACGTGACTAACAATAATAAAACAAAACCTTTTCTCCACAACCTTCCAAACTCCGCTCTGTTAGAGGATCAGAGCCCTTCAGGGTGCTGGGTGACCTGCAGCCCCAGAGAGGCAGCTCTAGGCAGAGCTGTTCCTCTGATCCCTGCGCCAGTTCCTTCCTCTCGAGCGGGCAGAGGACGCCCGATGCCTAGCGCAGCGCACGTCCAGCCTCCTGCCCTCCCGGCTGCAGCCTGGGCGTGACACAGGGAGATCCCGGGGCTTTCGCTGAGGAGCAGCGCTCCCGTTAAAGCACAGGATTTAAGAGCAAAAACCTGCAATAAAGGGCAAGCTGTAGCATTTCCCAGTTAGTGCTGGAGAAATGACAAATACTGAGACACATTCTAGTATCTTTATTCACTGTCACTGACACCCCACAGATTAATCGACCTGCCAAAGTTATGCTTTTGGATTATACTGGACCACTTTTGTTTAGTTATTTATCTGATTTTTGCAGGAAGGTTCCTTTGGATTTTTTTTTTTCTTAAATCATTGTTATTTTTTTTTGTAAAGAGCTAGAATAGTTAAAACCTGAAACTGGAAAAATGAAAAATACAGGGATGACAACTGTGTAGGAAATGTGCAAGACAACTGACAGGCCTGCGGAGAGAAGTTCAGATTCCCAATTTGATGACTCAAGAGAGAGATGGAATCTCAGTGGGAGCAAAACTGGGGTAGTCTAACCCTTTACCAAATGCTGAATATTTATTATTTTGTAAATCAATAGGATATACTTGAGAGGTTGAGTAGGTGTAAGGAGGACAAAAGGCATATCTGGATGTGATCTAGTTACCAGCTGAACACTGAAGCAAACAGAGGTGGCATGATTTGATTCCACTATCTCTGATGACAAGAATTATTGTGTGGATTAATCACCTTAACTAAACCTGCAAGGTGCCAGCCAGGCCATGTTCCCACCTTCCTGCTCCATCACAGAAGAATTACACAGCTATGTGCAGAGCAGCACAAGCGTATCAGTCAGCACAATAAAGTAAGTTATAACTCCAAGCAGGTTAATGACAAAACTTCCTCACCTATATAGGGGCAGCTCAACTTTGACAAATCTCATGAAAATCAGGACTCTTAGACAAAATGAAGATTTCAGCCTTTTCCAGTAATACAGGAAGACTGATGAAACAATGTGTTTTATTTTTCCAAAGATGCCATCATGGTCCACTTTTAAGGCCAAGTTCCTTGCTTCCTGAGATCAAAATAAATACATACACTACAGAGCTGGCAGTGCTGTTGCTTAAATTTTTAAGTGACAGAATCCCCCAAAAAGTCTCCACTTTCCCTTAGAAATTTAGGACCTCAAACTTACGTTTGATTGCTTTATCAAGGACTCCTGCTCAGTGTCAATGGTCTTGAAGTATGATACTCTACGTTCAAATCTAATTTCAAATCTAACTAGTTAGTAATAATAAAGACTATTTTATGGGCATTACACCGGCTAAGGCTTGATGGATTTCAGTTCCATCTACAGTTCTGCCATAGATTCGTTGTATGGCCCTGAACAAATCACTTAATCTCTCAGTAAAACAGGTATTACATTTGCATATCTCAGAAAGATATTCTGAGAAGAATATTAAAATATGAAAGACTGAATAGGAGTTACAAGAAATGGGGCTTATAATTTACAATTGTTAGCAGGAATCACCAAATTTAGTGTCCCACAAAAGTGCAATTCCCTCACAAGGTCTGTTAACTGTCTCATAACAGTGCTCTGATAATCCAGCAGCTAACGTTGGCATTTCGAGTATTGATATTTGAGTGAATATTCATTGGAGTGAACAGTTTAAGTCACACTGGCTGATGCAACTGCATCACCTGGGATCAAATATTAAACTGGATATTTCAGCCAGACAAGAGCTTCTTTCCTCTCTCCATTCTCTAAATTCCATAAGAGAGCATTGCAGCAGCTTAAAACTACAGCCAGTAAAATGCACAGCTAGATACTAACACAGCAAGAGCCTGGAGACACACTTTCATTTATTTCTCGGCTTAAAGAGGACAGAGACAAGAATGACAAAGCATAAGAAAAGCACAGAGGAGAAACTTTATGAACTGAAGACTTTCTTTGTGCAACCATCCTCCAATATACACAAACTGAAAACACTTCACCACCGTGAGAAGACTACCAACAAAATACCCTTCTGGTAGCTGCCAGCAAATCTGATTCAAACAATGCCAGGCCTGTTGGAAAGATTGTTGACAGGTCGGCCACCAGAAGCACGAATGTACTTTCTGAAGATGCTTAGAGCTGAATGTGGTGGCCATGAAGATTTACAGAAAATACTGTTATCCAATTATATGTATCAAAATCATGATTTTAAGGATAGCATCCCTCAGAATGTTAAAATCCAAAGACAAATTCAGTTATAATTCAGCTTAAAAAGAGAGAAGCATGCAATTAGATATAAATACAGAACTCGATAATTACTCTGTGACAAGCCACTATAGACTATGAGACTGACTGTCCCAAATAATTTAAAGTTCAGAAATTAATCAATGCACACAAATATATATATGGAAATAAAGCCTCCTAAATTTGAAAGAATGATTAGACACAGAACAGAGATTATTTGTACACCTAATTTTGAGCTTTCCAGTAAGCAAGTTGCAAATCCAATTTATGGGGGTATCCAACTTATGGGGGACACAGCATTGCTAGTAGTGTATTTCAAACTGTTGAACACTGTCATAGTCAGGCTGTTTTGGCCATTTAGGGGAATTAAAAAGTGATTCATTGTTCACTCTGGAGAAAGCATTCTTACCCCTTTTACCTATATAACATTTTTCCTTCAATGGGAAATCAAGTTTTCATTTCAGTATGCTGTTTCAGAGATCAGACCATGATTGTAGAGTTTTACGTAAAGTTGAGGCCCAGATGTGTCACTTAACACTTACAGGAGTCCCTGTGGTTAAATGAAAGATGTTTATGCTTCATTCCTTATGAATGCAACCTCCTCCTTCCCACACTACCTGCAAAGAAGGCCATTTTCTGCCAGGTCTAAATAATTCTGTAAATCATCTTTGACCATGGACAAAAATCTTTATTCAAGTTGCATTATCATGTAAATAGGATAAAGTACCAATTCTAACTTTGCATCCAGTTGTGTAAAAATATATTCGTATGATTTCTGCTATGAATTGATCTTAATATTCAGTTCTGTCCCCCTCCTCACCTCATCTCCTAAAAGAGCTGGCAGAGGGAAGCCTCAACAGTTTGGGTGCGGGCAGTCACTTTACAGGCACACTTAGTCTTAATGAAGAGTCAGTGGAGAAATATGGAAACAAGAATTGCCCAAAGAACTATTCTTTCCACAACACATATCATCTCCCTAAACTAAGCTGAATCTCTGAATAAGATTTTGCTTTAAGGTTAAGGTTAGCACAGCTGTGGCAGTAACACCATAAATTTTCACTTCAAACAGCAAAGCTACATTAGCAAGACTTTAACTAACTGTTGCCAAAGTAGGAACTGGGAGAAGGGGGTGGTGGTGGGATATATCCTGGGAATGGGCTACCCGAACAGAGCCTGCTTAAGAAGGCTCTAATAAAGGAAGAGAGCTAATCTTCTCAATGATGTAGCTCACTTCTTATCACTAGCCCAAATAAGAGTCCTATCTGCTGTTTGTCTGGTACTCTCCTAGCACCTTGGGGGGGGGGGGGGGGGTGTGTCCTAGATTATTCCTCACAACCACTAGTTCTCAGAGACAGAAGAAAGGAAAGGAAAAAGAAGTTCATATCAGAAGAGGAAGAAGAAAAAAGAAGGGTGAGACGAAAGCTGAAAGTTACGCACTAGTTGTTACCTGTGTACACTGCCCTTGCACAGGCAGGTTTTTTTCTCTTGGGTTGTAATAGCATCCAGCACACCTGGAAACTGCTCTCCACCAGGAATATAACCCCCTTCCCCTGCTCCCCCTCTTTCATTGATTTTTAGTAGCTTTAAAAATTCATTGATATATAGATCACTAAATGTAAGGCGGGGGTAATATAAAAATATGCTTGTGCAGGAAACTGTTACAACTGCACTCTTGCAAGCAGTTTAACACAAGTTCTTTTACTTGACAAAGAGAGGAAGTTAGTTTTCCACAGTTTCCTGAAAAGCGCAGAAATCTTAAACTGCCACTGTTAAAACAGACAGAATAAAGTGCAACTGATCCTGAAGTCGAAACAATACCAGGGTAAGCCTCAGAAGAACAATAAAATGCTATAATTCTTTTGCATCCCTTTCTATGTTTCGTCTAAAACAAACAGAAGGCAAAAAATTCCTCAATAAAGAAATGCAAGTTCCTCTATAAAGAAATGCAAACTCCTCAACGAAGCAATAGAAACATCTCTGCTACAGACTGGACACTTGTCATTGACATTTCAGCATATTCCTTCACTTGGTTCCCCTTTGCATTTCTTAATTTTAAGATAGATTTCAGATAAGTCAACCAGTATTCATTTTTCTCCTCAAAATGTTTACTTTGGTTTTAACAGCAACATGTAGCGCACAGGCTAGTGGTGGTGTGGCAAAGACGCTTCCCAAGGCTGCAGAGCTCTGTGTTCAGGGGTTGCCAACTAATCAACTGTAAACTTCTCTCCTATTCAAATGATTAAATTAATTCTTATTCCCTCAACATTTTCCATCCTGGTCATCTTCAGGACTAAATACAGATTTGCATCCCTGATGGTCCTGACTTTAGTAAACACCTATCAAACCCATCATTCTAGCTATATAGGAAACCCTCTCAGACATACTAGACTGTCACACTCTTTAACAAATCTGAATTATCAGCTTCTCTTGTTGCCCTTTCCTAAAGTGTACATAGAATTTTTTCTGGATCATGAACCAGTACTATCCCCAGGGCAGGGCACTGTAATGATAAATGTAATAAATTTTCAGTAACCAGTAAAATTTCTGGGTTTGATAATATGGTGGTTTTTTCCAGACAATAAATGCTTAATACATCAGTCTGTCAGTTTGGATACAATCTCTAAACAGTGGATCAGCATCTAAAAATAATTCATGTAAAGAGAATCACAGAGATCCAATCAGTGACCTAAGTTTCAGACTTCATAGCTGACAAAATGTATTTCTTCAAGATCAAAATATTTACAGAAAGTAAACAAAACAGAATACCTGACAATGATACCATCTATCACTCCATCCTAATATTGTATCTTCAAATTAATATCTTTGATGAGCAAGCAATTTTTCATCACAAATTAGAACTCTGTTGGTCATTGATGTAGTCATGAAGTATATTTATGCTCCCCAGCTCCATCCAGACCCCAAACAGTGTATTCAGTAGAAAGGGGTGGGGGTTTATTCATTGTGGTGGTTTGTATTTGCTAGCTAGCAATGCTGGGGTGATGCTCTCTTTTACTCAGTTCAGTTTCTATACTCACATGTATGGCCTATGAGATATTCATTCTTCCCTATATTCTGCTTTCCTCATTTCTGTTTTCTGCTACAACCAACACACAAAAGAGCTACTAATACATTTTTGAATAGGAAATGTTAATAACTGTGATTCTACCAAATATCTTCACATCTGAAGTATCTTTTCAAACAAAGTTGAGGTAGACTTTCTAATTTTTGTTAAAGTTTAGGTTTTGACCCAACCACAGAGCGCAGTTCACACTAAATAAAAAGGGAACTCAACTGGGAGTTGCAGCATGTTAACATTATTCAGGCACATTGACTCCTAATTTCACATAAAATATAGGATGTGCAAAGAGATCACACAAGGTGGAAAAGAAGCAGAAAGGTCTCCATGAATTAAGCAAAAATCTGATAGAAAGAAGCTTCCTCAAAATAGTACATTATTCCACTCTACAGTATTTGATTGCAGAACTGCAGTATTGAGCTACCAAGCAACAACCTGAAATCAGTCGTTATTGTCCAAGATGATTATAATACAGAAACACATTAAGCTGCATTTTAAAACATGTTTTTGCTTAAGACTACTTGTAATACAAAGATCATCATAATATACTTAACATAAATATGTATAAATATAATATGTGTGTATGTGCACAGAATGGGTTTCCTTCAGAAAGGATAAGTTTTAGGTGGTGAGATAATTAGCATCCTTCAAAACTCCTCCAAAATTCTCCTGGAAATCAACATTAATACAATGTTAGGCATAAAACATTCCTTCCCCCCTACACATATATTGCCATAATCATACAACATTATCAAAGCTATTTAATATTCATAACACATCATTCAGAGCTATTGCAGTTACAAATTAATTGACTGGAAGAGCTGAGAAAAACAAACAAAATGCTAGAAATACAACCATAAGCATGAGAGCACCTATTTATCAGGGAAAAGCACCAGGTATTACAAGGACAGTATCCTAAAGAATTGTCAAAAATGACAACTTCATGATCTCTCAGGACTATTTATTGAATGTCTACCATGTAAATTACAGTTTTCTCATGGTTCATACCTTCTTTTTCCATTCATACTCATTTATGAATGGACAAGGAGCTTCATAATAGACTGAAGATCTGTTATACTTAATATCGGATAGCAAGTCTTACATATATGAGAGACCTTTCCAAGGTGTTAGAAAAGTTTGTTTAGTTTTCTTCTAAACACTTCTTGCAAACATTCAACACATAGAGGAGTACTTTTAGATGACTAAGTAAAACACTACCCATCTTATCTCTGCACAACCATTACCAGCCACAGACTTATCTAATGGTAAAACGCATGTGGGAATTCTGCCAACAGCTGTGCAGCTATCAGCTACCCAAATGTACTACCTTGTTATATTTGCAAGAGAAACTATTCAGGCAGAAGCATGTTATAGTACTTCTTTTCTGTGTTTGAAAAGTAATGGTTCTGTAATCACATGGCAGGGAACATAACTAATATTTGTACAGAGGATTAGCTAGTACAGATGGATTGTTCAAAGGATTTTAAGAACAAAATGGAAATATGTGAGTAATACAGAAGTTTATCTAAATTTAATTTACATCAATTTAAAGAGAGGGGAAAATATCCATTTTGGCAGTTTTCACAGTCAGCAAAACAAAGAAAGAGCCATTTTTAAAAATGGGCCTGGTCCTATACCCAAAAGATTGCAGCGCTCCTAGTTTTTCACAGGAGCAACCAGTCTTCCTCTAAAGCAAAGTCTGCGCACATAGCTGCACGATGTAGTAGAACAGGTCCTGCACGAGTGTTTGTGCTTACATCGCCATTCTGAGGAGACAGGTTGGAAATATCAGAAACAGTCTAGCCAAGTAAATAAGACATAGATATGCAAGAAATATGACTAACCAGATAAGACAAATAGGGACCAAACAGGGAGGGTTATTTCTTGTAGCATTGGGTAAATGTGCATAAGCAATCCAGAAGATGAAATCTCTCTGCTCAGATTTTCATAAGCTTCTCCTATTTCCAGACTTTCTTATTCCCAAATAATAGGAAGTCTCCTTGCGTATAATTTGCACATGACAAAATCACTTTCCAAAATACATTAGTTGTTGAAGACTCTCATGTTTTGAGCATTTCATTTTCATTATACAAAGTCAGCTAAAATACTGAGTCTAAAACAATTTGTTAATCTATGTTCAACTGTTTGGAAGGAACAGGATAGACTAAAGGACAACAGAGGGGAAAAATCTTTAAATAGCATTTCTCTGAGATTTAAAAACCAAAATGCATTCATCTTAGCAGAAAGTCAAGTTATAATATTCAACAGCTGCTATTATAGTTCAGCATTTTAATTATTTAAAAAATCAGCATCATCTACTTTCTGTTATTATTAAGACATGAAGATGATTTTTTTTTTATATACAACTATGACTGAAGCTCCTCATGTATTTACCATAAAGGGTTAAACTCAGTCAGAAGTAAATGTTTGAACTGCCCTCCTAATAACAGAAGTCACATTAGTTTATCTATTGCCACCAAAACAAATTTAGTTACAATAATTATTCTCTATAGTAAAATTTAATTGCATTAATGAAGACTAAATTATTTTAGACATATTTTTCACTATTTATATGTTGCTTTATAATGACTATACTACAATGAAATTCTCTGAAGCATTAAAATCAAAAAATAATGAAAAATAATCAAAAAAATACTCCACTTGAGTGTCATAGAAGACAAGCAAATACTACTCAGAGGGGCCCTAAGGCATGTTCTGTATCCTACATTTTTAACTTTACTCTTTCCTTCTTCGTGAACTGTTCAGTAATGATCATGCACTCTGCAGCCATCATTTCCCACAGCACTTGCCTCAGTTAGGGTCGTACTTTACCCTTCCATTCAGAAATGAAAAGTAAGTGTTCACTATGCACTATATCCAATACAACGGTGAGGTTCACAAGTAGGAAAGAGGCAACAATTTCGGTATGTGAACTGCAAAATATCCCTGGAGAAAAGCTATTTCCTGGGTTACTGCTGCTTTCCTTTTCTTTCTGCATTACAGTTCTCTAACAAAACAGAGACCAGAGTCACAACATTTTTCTAGATAAAAATATAATTTCTAGGTGCCAATGGCATTTTGCTGCAGTAAGGACAGTTACACAAAGTGGGGGTTGCCCAGTTCTCCTAATATTTCTAAACCTTGTAACTGCATCATCACTGCAGTTCCACTGCAGGAGTGCTGCGAGATGAAAAAGCCAGGAATTAGGCACTGCTACTTTCCCTTGTATAGTAGATGGTCCTTGAAGCAACCAAAACATTATGGTGGTTTTTCATGCATAGCATATATAGCTGCCTTCTGAATGTTCAGATTTGTGCATAGTATAAACACACAAAAGTCAACAGAAGGTTGCAAAAGTCTGTCAAAGCAGCTTAGCATCCAACTGAGACCAAAGCAATTAAAGCCTTTCTTCTTCTTTATTAATGGTGACAGGTGTAGCTGAAGTAAGACAGTGGTCACGTTAGCAAGCATATGATAAACATAAGACACAGAGCAACATTCTGTACTGCACATTTTAGATGCCAGGGGATGGGGCAGGGGGTGGGGGGGAGGAGATGCCTTACAAAATTAATAAAGAAAAATTATGAGTAAGAAAACATTCCTATCATCAAGAAATTTATTCACTGACCACAAAGACTTTCTGTAAAGAGAACCATATTAAAGCAAAGACAAAAACTTAGTACAGAGTTGGTTTATTTTACTGTGTGCAAAATGTGGTTGGGTTTAAAGTCCCCCTCTGTACAAAAAAAAAAAAAAAAAAAAAAAAACAGAACTTGAACCTTCAAATGATCTT
>JMFS01007637.1:0-11618 GCA_000699545.1 Podiceps cristatus
CACCCGGGGAGGGCCCCACGCGTAGCAGGGAGATGTGCTCTGAAGGAAACTGCAGACCATGGAGAGTCCACACTGGAGCAGGCTCCTAGGAGGAGCTGCGGCCTTTGGAGAGGAGTCCCAGACCAGGACAAGTGTTCTGGTGGGACCTGTGACCCCATGGAGCAGTTTGTTCCTGAAGGACTGCACCCTGTGGAAAGGACTTATGATGGAGCAGTTCTTGAAGAACTACAGCCCGTGGGAAGGACTCACATTGGAGAAAGTCATGAAGGTCTGTATCCCATGAGTAGGGACCCCACGCTGGAGCAGGAGAAGACCATGGAGAGGAAGGAGTGGTAGAGACAATGTGTAATGAACTGACCACAGCCCCCATTCCCTGTTCCCCTGCACCGCCCTGGGGGAGGAGGTAGAAAAGTCAGGAGTGAAGTCGAGTGTGGGGAGAAGGGAGGTCTGAGGGGAAGGTGTTTTTAGATTTGTTCCTATTTCTCATTATCTTACTCTGATTAATTGCCAATAATTAATTACTTTCCCCAAGTGAAGTCTGTTTTGTCTGTGATGGTAATCGGTAAGTAATCTTCCTGTCCTTAATTCAACCTACAAGCTTTTAATCTTATTTTCTTCCTCTGTCCTGTTGATGGAGAAGGAGTGATAGAGCAGCTTGGTGGGCACCTTGCAGCCAGCCAAGGTCAACCCATCACAGTAGGTCAGGAAAGCATTGGAAGATCAGGGGTATATAACATGTAAAGTCCCACAGCTAGTGAATAAACCTTCATTTCTTTGACTTAGCCACAAGAGCAGTGTCTCTTCAGTCTTCCTGTTTGCTCTGTCAGGAATCTTCCTACAACATCTTAAACTGTGAGTGATACAGCATTGAGACATTATTTGAGTGTTATCTGATATGGGTCAATTAGTACTGAACTAAATCTTCAGCAAAATGTTAAAACTTGAATCTAAAGGTGTCTCCTCTTTATAAAGAAACACAAACCTAGGCTCCACATACCCTGACCACTCTTTGTAGGTCTCTGAAGTCCAGGAAGAGAACCCTAATAGCTGGATAAACTCAAATTGAGGCATTTCTATTTGTTCCTTACATTGCATTCTCACTCATTTGTTGTTTTGAAATGTTGTATACTTTTTCATATCTTATGTAGTAGACGCTGCATTTGAAAGAGGTAGCTGTCTGAAATGATGTAAAACTTAGTTACTATAGAAGACACTAGTTTCAGACAGAAATAGAGACTTCTCCAGCTTACAGCTGGACTGACTTCAAAAACTGATTTTTTGTCTAGCAATTCAGAATATTCTTTGCTGAGAAGAGTGAGGTTTTATAATTAAGCTTGTTCATAGCATCTGCAGAACTGAATAGTTGCTGTCTACATCAGAATAATGCTGGACTTGCTTAAAATATGAGGTTATGGATTCAAGAAAAAGGACATCCAGTATTTATAACCCACATCATTAGATAAATTGCATTGGTGGTAAACCCCTTATTTAAAGCAAGTAATAATCACACCAATTACTCTAATTGAGAAGAATCCCAAAATTGCAATTAAGAATCATTTCACAAATAACTGAAATACAGCACAGAGTTACACTTGAAAAATGATGTTATACTATTCATAAGGCATTTTTATAAAAAGAACATACAGTTATACAACCTCTGGTTTGAATTTCTAATTGAGAACTTTATCAGTATCTTTAATTGTCTAAATAGTATTATGAACTTTAAACAGGACTATTGACATGACATAAAGTTTAAAACACCCATGCAGGACCAGCGCCCAACCCTTTGGGTGTGACAAAAAAATCTGAGGTAGATTGACAGAGATTAACAGGACAATGAAAGACAGAGGCTGGAATCAGTTTCAGATTTTGAAGATGATATTTTGATGTTCCCTTACCAGGTCTAGGGTGAGATTCAGTGGCCTAGAGAGATTTCTAGTGTCACGGACAATCCAAAACATCTGCACAGAGCTAGTAGCTATGTCACAGGACTTGCAGGGAAAATGTAGAGTAGTAGCCGAAGCCCAGGAATGTACCCCTACCACCAAAAAGGGCATTAAAGTCATATGCTTAAGAAACAAAATCTTCCTCCGGCCTATATAATCAATCCAGTTAATAGAGTGATCCAGTTTATCTTAAAAGAGACACCTACAGGTGATCAACTGAATAATCTTCTAAAACTGTTGGAATGAATTCAGGTAACTGAATCTCCTGTTCCCTGTATTGATCTGCTTCACTGTATCAGCACCTAAGGCACCTCATGTGAATGTGGAAACTTCTGTTAAGACACAGAAGCTTAGGTGTCTAGACATGATTCCCATCTCGGCTTCTTGAAGATACAAATACTTGAATGATACATGCAAATAAGAATTTAAAATGGAAATAACATATTCTGTCCAGAGCTCCATAGAGATTACAAAAGTACAGAAACATAGGAACAGATGGGATGGCCTCAGGTATCAAGTCCACTTTTCCACAGCTGCAGATCAATCATAGAATCATAGAATGTTTTGGGTTGGAAGGGACCACTAGCGATGACAACTCCTAACCAAGAAATGTCCATTCCTTGCCCTTACACACACCAGAAGCCATGACACACTTCCTATTTTCCATACCAAATGTGATACTATTAATATAAAATATCAGAAGCACCAAAAAATAGCCCTTGACATATCAAGGGCTTAGAAAATAATTACCATCAAGTTAAGAGAATCTTTTCAGTAGGGACAGTGGTGACAGGACAAGGGGTAATGGATTTAAACTAAAACAGGGTAGGTTTAGATTAGATGTAAGGAAGAAATTCTTTACAATGAGGGTGGTGAAGCACTGGAACGGGTTGCCCAGAGAGGTGGTGGATGCCCCATCCCTGGAAACATTCAAGACCAGGTTGGACGGGGCTCTGAGCAACCTGGTCTAGGTAGTGGTGTCCCTGCTCACTGCAGGGGGGTTGGACTAGATGACTGCTAGCGGTCCCTTCCAACCCAAAACATTCTATGATTCTATGATTCTATGATTCTACGATTCTATGATTAAGAATATGCAAACATGTATGATCTGTAAAGTCAGAAAGTATGTTATTCCCCAGGCAGTGGTTTGCCCTGGATGTAGGAATAAACATTTCTAGCAAAACAAAACAAAGACAACACAAAAGAGACCTCAAATTGTGGAGTGACACAGGTTAGTGAAAGGTGCACAATGCTTCTTTAGGGCTTCTTGGCTGGCCGGTCTCTTCCCTTAGCCCACCTGGTTACACAGTCTTCTAGGACTGATGTGAACTCCACAAGAAAAAGTCCTTAGTATCATAAGGAGTAGGTGTTAGTACTGATAAGACATCCATTTTAGTACCTAATCAGAAATTACAAACCAACTTTTCATGACCACAATAGAACAAACTTGTTTTGTTCATCTAAGAAAGGACCAAGTACTCTTGATTTCAGTATCAGTTCAAGGTCTTGGATTTATTTATCATTTACAGCATACTGTATAACAATAATAATACATGAAAGAAAGAAAATTAAAAGCCAAAATGAAAAGGAAGCAAATTCCCATGGGAAAGTTTTGTGGATTCTCTACACAAAAAGAAGATACAGAGACTCTATTCTATCTGGAAAGAAACAAAAAGAAAATGGCTTTGAGTCAATGTTCTTCTTAACAGACACACTTGAGGCTCATAAAGCTGAAAAGCAGAGGCTGCCAATAGCTGGAAAGAAACACATACTCTCAAACAAAATTATGACCTGATATATAAGACAAAGTTACATCATAAGGATACTTGGCCTTCTCACCAGATGATTTTTTCCATGCTATGTCAGTTTAGTAATATTTAATCTGACTTATTTTCAGAACTACTTCTTCATAAAAATAATATTATTTATACTGAATAGCATTTTAAATTGACTTAAACCAGAGGCATATCAAAAATTTTAAAATTTTAAGGCATGCAAAGAGAAATATAACGTAATGGCATCCTTTCTGGGCTTGAGGAAAAAAAAAATGAAGGACCTTGCTTTCAGCTAATACATTGATCAGTTATCAATTTTACTACAGTTAAAATTAGTATTAAATAACTTATTCCAGATGTCTCTTAAGTGCCTGAGTCTCACTGTAGACAAGTCCCAGCTGGCATTTTAGGTGTGTTAATTGGATGTGTAGCCCAGCAAAATCACTATTTAGTATCTGTTCAATTTGGAGGGACAGAAACTCTGCAGTTGGCCAAGTTTCTGATACCAGAGCTCACCTGATGGCTAGAATGCTGCACCTGAGAATTCTCAGAAGAAATGTAGTCCTGACAGCTCTGAGAAGCTCAGCACCTGTTTCATGCATCAACCAGATTAGGTGTCCCTCCAGTCCCAGGCCTGTTACCTTAAGAGCTCAATTCCTGATGCGTGTTCAGAGCATATGCAGTGGATCTAGCCACGCTACCCAAGTTGCAGAAAGCAAAGGCAAGGACTGGGAGAATGAAGAACCACCCACTGTAGGAGAAGATCAGGTTTGAGACCATCTAAGGAACTTGAAGGTGCACAAGTCCATGGGTCCTGATGAGATGCACCTGCGGGTCCTGAGGGAACTGGCGAATGAAGTTGCCAAACCATCTCCATCATATTTGAGAAGTTGTGGCAGTCCTGTGAAGTTCCCACTGACTGGAAAAGGGGAAACATAACCCCCATTTTAAAAAGGGAAAAAAGGAAGACTCGGGGAACTACAGGCCAGTCAGTCTCACCTCTGGGCCTGGTAAGATTATGTAGCAGATCCTCCTGGAAACTATGCTAAGGCACTTGAAAATAAGGAGGTGATTGGTGACAGCCAACATAGCTTCAGTAGGGGCAAATCACACCTGACAAATTTGGTGACCTTCTACAATGGGGTTATAGCATTGGTGGGTAAGGGAAGAGAAACTGACATCATCTACCTGGACTCGTGCAAAGAATTTGTTACTCTCCCACACGACATCTTTGTCTCTAGTGCTGAGACATGGATTTGACAGATGGACCATTAGGTAGATAAGGAATTGGCTGGATGGTCACACTGAAAGAGTTGTGGTCAACAGCTTGATGTCCAAGTGGAGACCAGTGATGAGTGATGTTCCTCAGGGTTCACTACTGGGACCTGTGCTGTTTAACATCTTTGTCAACAGATTCATGGACATTGGGATGGAGTGCATCCTCAACAAGTTTGCTGACGACTCCAAGCTGTGTAGTACCATCGACACGCTGGAGGGAAGGGATGCCATCGAGAGGGACCTGGACAGACTTGAGAGGTGGGTCTGTGCAAACCTCATGAAGTTCAACAAGACCAAGAGCAAGGTCCTGCACATGGGTCGGAACAAATAGCAAATATTTGTTTTATATAGCACAAATACAGGTTGGGCGAAGAGTGGACTGAGAGCAGCCCTGCAGAGGACTTGGGAGTGTTGGTTGATGGAAAGCTGAATATGAGCCAGCAATGTACACTTACAGGCCAGAAGGCCAACCGTATCCTGGGCTGCATCAAAAGCAGCATGGCCAGCAGGTTGAGGGAGGGTATACTCCCCCTCTAGTCCACTCTCATGAGACTCCACCTGGAGTACTATGTTCAGCTCTGAGGCCCCCAACACAAGAAGGATGTGGACCTGTTGGAGCGAGTCCAGAAGAGGGCCATGAAGATTAGCAGAGGCTTCTGCTTCAGGAGAAGATGGATTTCATCAAAGAATTACTTGCCTGCAGAGAAGGCTCCAGGGAGACCTTATAGCAGCCTTCCAGTACCTGAAGGGGCCTACAAGAAAGTCGGAGAGGGAATTTTTACAAGGGTATGCAGTGATCAAAGGGTAATGGGTTCAAACTGAAAGAGGGTAGATTTAGATCAGACATTAGGAAGAATTTCTTCTCCATAAGGGTGGTGAGGCACTGGAACAGGTTGACCAGAGAAGTGGTAGAAACCCCATCCCTGGAGGTGTTCAAGGCCAATCTGGTCTAGTAGGTGTCACTGCCCCTGGCAGGGAGGTCGGAACTAGATGATCTTTAAGGTCCCTTCCAACCCAAACCATTCTATGATTCTGTGATTTTACAGTGTTCTTCACAAGCACGTCACAGAAAAGGGTCTCTGACTTTTTTGTCACAATATATATTACTCTTCATGCTGACAGAGGTAGGTAAGTTCATTCTGTACCATCTTATAGTTCTGTGAAGAATTTAGAACTGTCCACCTTGCTATTCCCAACTTCAATTCACTAAGACAATGTGAAAATGGAAGGCTGACAAATCTCACTACACAGTCAAAAGGATTTCCTTTGCTACAGAGTAATTGCCAAATGTGCAAACCCATGAAATTACATTCTCCCACAAATATCGTTATCAGAGCTGCTCAGAAATGTAATGACAACTTTATATAATGTAATAACACTCAATCTTCTGGCTCTACCATGACCCCTTCAGTTTGTGTTTTTGCAGCTTCACTTGCTAGAGCCCCACATGTCACCCTTATCTGGGATTTATTGACTATTGGTCAGGTAAAATGGCTACTGGGTGGTAGAATGGCAGCAAAGCCAGGAGCATGATCCCACTATGGCCCCCTGGAGCCGCCACTCTGCATTATCAGCCCTTCCCTGCGGCCCCCCCCCCCCCGCACACATACCATACCTACGCCAAATGCCAGCGTGATTCCCTCTTGTGATGCTACATGCACGTGCTGCTATCGCTTGCAGGGACACATCCGTCATACAGGCAGACATCAATCTGACAAATTAATCCTCTGCGTCTGAAGTCTGGTCACTTGAGAGAGATGTTATAGATATTTTAGATGCTGATCTCGCAGCAAAGAGTGCCAAAAGAATGTGTGCCACTAATAGTCTCAGGATGAATGCTAATTTCTCAGCTGTTCAGGTTTCCTTTTCCTGTCACAAGGTGGAGCTAGTTATCTCAGGCTTATAGTCAATATAGCAGGAAAAAGAATGTCTCCTTTCTTACACCAGAACCAAACAAATCTCCCCATCTGCCTTCCCTTGGCTTTGACATATACTGATGCTTCCTCACAGTTATGGGGGCAGAGTAGTTAACAATTTGTATAGAATTGCCTTGATCATTGTGGCTCCCTTTTACTTTGGCATGCATGAATTTTACAAGAAAGACACTATTAAAGAGCACAAAAGAATAACGTTAACAAAGTACTGATCATATGCTATGTTTTATTAATTTATAAAAAGAGGAAATAAGTTCTTATAACCAGCAAGTAAAGAGAAAAAGTCCCTGGACTGGATGCCAAGCTATGAAATGTTATGTCAAAGCCCTTGCCCATCCTTGGGATTACAAACCATTACTGTTGTAACCTATTCCTTCAAAATGTGTCTGGCAAGGTTACATGACTGGAATTAACCCTTGTTCTACAGAACTAAGAAATGTCTCTTATACCTTCCTCTGATCTTCTTTAAGTAGAAACTTGAATAGCCAACGTATAAAATGCAATCACAAAGCTGGAAATAAAGCTTCATCAGCAATTAAATAGAAACTTAGAGATATATGAATTAAAAAACATATTAGTTTGTTGGGGGTTTTTTTTGTCATTGCTAAATCAAGCTATATAATTTTATAATAACCATGGATCTGCCAAATGGACCTTCTTCACTGGTGATAAATACAATGGATTATTTAATATTAACCAAATAATATATAAAACATATTTTAAATCTCTAACATTTAGAAACCTGTGACAAAATTTTCACTTCTAGCAACATCTTAAGAGACTTCTTCCTACCTGATTTTTAACCATCTACCTTAGCAGTACAGCCCTGACCTCTAGTGGGTTGAGTGAAACCGTCATTGCAGGCACGATAACATGTTAATTTGGTTTCATAAATAATTTCATTTAAAGCTGGAAAATGTAGAAGTTCCAGCAAAGCCATACAATCAGTCAAGGACAAGCTACTTTTTAAACAAATTAAAATTCATTACAGGCCAACAGTGGTGTTTGTCTTATGCCAACATCCATCTGATTGATAAGGTGTTTATGATACCCAGCAGATACATCCTCATTCCTGTTGGGAGCTCTGTCTTAAGTAAACCCCATTATTAGTCTCTTAGCTATCTGCATAGTTTGGTTGACTTATCTTTTTTTGGTTAACTTACCTTTTTCCCAAGAGATATTTATCATTGAATTCAGAAAAACAAATAAGTCATGTTAAGGATAAGTACATTGCACTTTTTTTTTTTTTTTTTTAAGAATCTAAGAGTACCCAATTGCTGCAAAGACTTGATGCACCCCAGACTTCATCCAGACAGCCAAAGAAAGACACAAAATGCTGGGAATGAGGGCTGTCTCTTTCAAATGCTTGACACAGGATAAATGATGTATGGACAGTCTTAACAATATAGCCCCATCTGCTATGCTCCTCCCTATATATCCTACAGTGTCCAGCACAGAAGTGCTAATGAAACCACTCACACACTTGATTCTCTTAGTCACATTATGTACCTACATTAATGTAAATAATGCTGTTCTGATTTACCATGAACTAAGCAAAAGGGAATCAGACTCAACTAGGTAGACAGAACATAACAAGGGTGTCATTATTGGAATAAAAAATAATAAAAAAATTAAAAGAAGATACCTCTTCCAAAGAGTCACAAATGCGCTGCACTTCCACATCATCTGTATATGTTCAAAATGCAAACATGCAGATATGCTTTCCAGACTCTGAGTGCTGCAAGAGAAGACCAAGAAATCTGTTGCTTATGAATTCTGGAAAACTCAACCAAAGCATCTCATCCAAAAATTAATTATGTAGAAATGATACATTCCTTTGCTTATTTACTACAGAAGCAGCTTGATAAAAGATGCATTTTTTAATCTTTGAAGGAGAAGAACATATCCTTTTTCTATCATTATCATAGATTAATGAACTCAATATCCACATTAACTTTGTTCCTAATAGAAGTATGATACATATTTTGCGAAAATGAAGAATAATATGACAAAAATTGCTAGGGATTCCTGAGATTGTCCTAAATTTTATTATGTTGAGATTCTTGCCTTAATAATTGCCTTAATTAGACAATCCCATTTTATTCTTCCAGTATGGTTAGCCGTGGCAACCTCACTGTTTAGTGAAGACAAGTTGACTGCTATGATCTCTCATGTTGTACCAACTGGTACTGGACAAATTCTCTCCCCTGAAATACTCCAAATGTAAGACATGGTTTAAAACGAGTCCTCCCTTTGTACGCTAGCATGCTACAGTCCATTACATAAGCTCGATATCACAGATTCATACTTAAATTTCCAATTGTATCTATATTGCCTTAAGTTCTCCTCAAAGCGCCCTCCATGCTAAACTCTACTACAGATTCCGTGGCTTTTGGAAAGAGAAAGACTGTTATGTCAACTCTAAACACAAGCAAGGGATTGACCTAACATCATGCCACAATTCTGCAACAACATCAGTTATTAAAAGCATGCTTTGACATTCTCATAGTGGTTCCTACACAAGCACAGGGCAGAAAAAAAAAAACATCCAGAGTGGCCTTTCTATAGAAAGTATAACCTGACTGCATAGCCTCCTCTGGCCCTAGCTAACCCTGACTGCTTGCTTCCAGATCATCAGGGAGATGATTTACTCTGACCATCCTCTGCCTCACCAGTTCTCACTTCTTTCCCCTCTCTTTCTCAAAGTAACAGAAAACCACATCCAAAAATCACTCCTAGTAACCTCAGCCTCGGGTTTACTATCTGTGGCCTATGACATTTCAGATTTACCATCAGACTGCTATTAAATCATCTTACTTTATTTGCTATCCTGAGGAGGATGTTAGCTCCTAAATTCAGTCTCCACTCTTCACATTTCTGTGTACAGAAATCCCAGCATGTCTTTACCCATTTCATCTCCTATTGACCAGTTTGTGCTGTGCCCAGTAGGAGCTGCCAAGTTCAAGCAAGGGGGAAGCAATGAAGTAGGGATGGTAATTAGCCATTCTGGGCCAGGTTGCCCATCCTGCTCCTCCTTTGTGTCTGTGAGATGCTGGTAGGAGTGACACAGTCTTATGTAGGACTGGGAATTAAAGTGTTAGAGGTGTAAATAAATTCAGGGTAGAGCAAAATGTTGAAGAAGTTGAAATGGTCTGTGGAATAGAGGTTGTCTCCAGGTGTCACATACATTTGTGTTGTGAATACCCTGTTAATTCTCCCAAGGCTCCAAAATGTCCTGCAATGTAGACAAGGTAGTCTGGGTTTAGGTAGCCTCACTACAACTGCCATCAGAAAAGAAAATTCAAAATAACACATGTGGTTGGAAATAAGTAGCTTCAACTGTTATATTTTTTTCTGATAGAATCATAAATAATTTGCAATGATAAATCAATTTCTTCAGACATTGTCATGGTTTAAGCCCAAATGGTAAATGGACCACGCAGCCACTCATTCACCCTGCCCCCTGGCTCCCGGTGGGGTGAGGAGGAGAATTGGAGAGAGAGAGAACTTGTGCGTTGAGAGTTCTCTCACTTTACCAGGACACTTTACCAGGACAGCAAAGGAAAAGATAAAAGTATATTTATTATCATAATAATATATGAGGATAATAGAATATATAAAATGAACAATGCACAATTTCTCACCCCCCGACGACCGATACAGCCTGTCCTGAGCAGCAGTCAGGGAGCAGGGATATTCCCCCGCAGCCATCCCAGAACAGCAATTTCCAGAGAGAGCGAGGGGGAGAACAAACAGCCGAACAAATGATCAAACAGGCCCGAACAAAATAAAACAAAAGCAAGGTAACAAGAAGGGAACATGAACAGAAAATGAACACGAACAAGGAACCAGAGCCAGGGGGCAATGGCCAACCCTCACTCACACCAGCCATGCCGTCTATGGTACGGAATACTCTCTTTGGCCAGTTTGGATCAACTATTCTGGCTGTGCCCCTCCCAGGTTTTTGCACCTGCACATCAGCAAAACCTGGGAAACTGCAAAATGTCCTTGATCGTTCAGCAGCAACCAACACCAGCAGCGTGCTGTCACCTTGTTTCACATACTAAATCCAAACCACAGGAGCTGCTGAAGACAAAACTAGCTCCAACCTGGCTGAAACCAGGACAGCCATCAAACCAGAAGCCCAACAAAGATGCCTAAATCACTGAGCGGAAGTCAGAACATTGTGAAAATCAAGGCTGTGTTTAAGGTGTCTCTGGCTGAGCATCCCAAAACTGAGCTATGAGAGCTCTTGCAGAACAACTCAGTTTGAGATGAAGATAACTAATTTTAGGTGTCTATATGTGTTAATGGTCCCATAGTCAGAGGAGATCATCAGCACAACCATGAAGACCAAGAGAGTAACTTGGCTGACCAGCCACAGGCTGACTAAAGACAGGAGTATAATACCATTTTAGACTCCATTAGGTAACATCTCCAGCTGAAGAATGCACATCTCCTTCAAGTTCTGTGTCATATTTGCCAGTCTGGAAAAGGTGTCTAAGATACCTGTCATGGTTTAACCCAAGCTAGCAACCAAATACCACGCGGCAGCTCACTCAATCCCCCTTTCTTGTCCCCAGTGAAGTGGAGAGGAGAATTGGAAAGAAAAGAAAATATGTGGGTTGAGATAAAGACAGTTCATCAGACCAGTAAAGAAAAAGATAATAATAATTATATTATGT
>JMFS01007638.1:0-39493 GCA_000699545.1 Podiceps cristatus
TGCGAGTCGGTCCGTCGCTCCCTTCCGGGGAGCCGAGCACTTTTATTCGGCCCGGATGCGCTGTGAGGCAGATACCCCCTCTGCAATGTCCCTAATCTCTTCTAATCCGCGGATCCTTCCCCCAGTGCTTGTGTTGTGCTGTTCGAGCTTCCATTCATTGGAGGCTTGTAAAGGACGGTCGTCCTGTGCGGAGATCGGGTATTGAGTTTGGTTGGATTTGGTGGTAAAACTTAGCGACTGTCTGCCTGTGGCTTTGAAAAAGGGAGAAGGAAAGGAATGGAGATGGCATAACCAAAATACAAGTGTAGTCATGAAAAAGTGATGATGCAAGATGGACACTTGTTTTCCATGTAGATAGTTCTTTAAACATGTTCGTTTTGGATTGTTGGAGTTTGTTTTTGCTCTTTCTGAGCAGAGCAGGAGTAGAATGAAGGTTATTTTCATTTCTTTTTATTCTTGCGGTGTCTGGTTATTTTTCAGTATGTGTATGTGGTGTTTTAGCTCTGAAATCTTACAGACTTTGCAAAACCATCCAAACTGGGCCTCCTTGGTAACTGTCACACTGTAGTTGAAGTTCTGTTTCAACTTACTGGCTGATGGAAGTGGTTGCTGAAACAGGTGAATTGTTTACACCTGCATTAAAAGTTATCGACCAGAGTTAACATTTGTACAATCATGTTAAAATAGAGATATTTCAGTTTGATACTCAGTGTTGTTTTTTAGCTGTTAATGTAGTAGTTCCATAAAAATATTTCTAGATCCTTTTCTATGACAAGATTCCTTAGTCAACTTTACCAAATGCTGGGAGGGGGATATTAGACGGAGAGAAATTGCCATCTGACACATAATACGCAATGTCTTTTTTTTGGTGGTGTTGTTTACAAGCAGTGTAAAATCACACCACTAGAAGGGGAGGTGACTTGTTGCTGATTTTGTCCTAAAGCCTTTACTGTTTATTACTATGAAGTTGTCCTGAGTAGGTTTAGGGAACTTTGGCTTTAACCTCCACCCCGCCCCCTCCATTCTTGTAGAGTAGGAGTTCTGGTTATGGGGTGCACAGAAATATATGTGGCCTAAAACTCCACACTCATTAGAGGATGCTTACCTTCAATTATGTGTATCCACTGTCTGTGGAAGCGTAAGCATTTCTATCCATTTCTGTGTGCAAAAAGTTCTTGCTTCTGGAACTACCCTTTTCTGCTTGAAGCTGTACCACTCAGGATTCTTTGCTGCTATAGACAGACTGTGAAGTGGACATACTATAAGGAATATTTCTTCTAAATATGCTGGGACATTTGCTATAGGTTCTAATTCCATGGCTGAAAGCTGAGTTATAGCAGCGAATGGATGTCTAAAGGATTATTTATTTAATGGGTCATTTGATGCTTATACCTCTTTTAATATTTTCTCCTGCTACTGTAGGACTATATTTTCTTCCTGTAACACTTTATCAGAAGGAGGGTCAAAAATCCAAGAAAGAATTGATAGTTGGCTAGGGAAGGGCAAGGTTCAAAGAGTGATTAAAGGGATCAACAACAAGGTCTTCACAGAAGACAGGTGGATATTTCTCTTTCTTTATATTTGAAGAGCTCTGTTAGCAATGAATTGTGAAGATGGAGTTTGTTCAAGATTCATTGTTAACATAGAAAGCACTAAAAACAGTATAAAATGGGAAGTATGCATTAGGGAAAAGCTAATTCTGAGCTTTTTTTTGTTTCTTGCAAGTGATGGGAATTGCGTAATGCATATTATGTAGAGGAAGTCAGAGTACAGCAGTTTTGAATAAAAGATGGTCAGTGTTACAATATATGTGAAGATAACTTGTTTAGCATTGTAACATGTTTTTTAGTCTCAGGGATGAATAGGAATATATAGAATTCTTCTTTCTGGCCTCTTCCCTAAACTTTAAACTTGCAACTCTTCCTAATCAATTATACTTGTGCAAAGTTCACAGAAGTGAGTCAGATGACTTCACACGTCATAACATGTATGTAGAGGTAGCTAAGGAAGTGAGAAATCTTTCACTGTCATTTTTTCAATGTCATATTTTCAATGGCTTGCCTCCACAGGGGCTGCTCTCCAGAAGCAATGCCAATAACTGAGCGTTTTTTGCAATCTTTTCTTAGAGCTTTATTACAGAAATAGAGATGTAGATCAGTCCCATCAGGAGACTTCAATCACATTTTATATTCTTTGTTGACTGAAGTAAAAATGGTGGTAGCAGGGATTGGAATAGTGGTAGGTTTAAGGTTAGGTAAAGACTGAGCTTTTTCTTAATTCAGTTTTAACCATTTTCACTCTTATAACTTGCATTGTTGTATTGGACCTTGTCCGACAAGATGAATCAGCCTAACAAAACAGGGTTTAATGTGGCCCTTCTTTAGAAGAACATAGAAGTGATCACATCTTAGATGTGAACCATGATTTTTATGTCCCAAAGCGTGAAAGACCTCTTTGAATTAGCCTAGAAAAGACTGGGCTGCAAAAATATGCTCCAGTACCCATTGTGTGAGGGAGTTCTAGCAGCTAACCTATCTTTTCTTCTCCTGAAAGTGACTTCTGGACTTCCACTGATACTCAATTGTGAAGTTTCATTTTGAAAACTGTGTCTTATACCTCTCACGAACTGTTAAAACAGATGTTTCTGGTGGTGCACTAAAATGCATGGAAGAAGAAAATATTACTATGGTGTGACAAGTGGAGAATCTGCCCAGGCAGAAAGACAGAGCACCACAGAAATACAACCAAATTGGAGGGTCAGTTCCAGTAGTGCCATTTGTATTGATTTGGACAAGGCATGTGTAAGAGGCATCCTGTTATAATGGCCTGGGTGCTTCTAGATCAGTTGCCAGTCTCTGACTTCCAGGATAGGAGCTTCCATTTCAGGACTTTTCTGTTGAAAAACAGACCAGGAGTTTCTTGTATCTGAAGAGAACCAAGTGTTCCTTGAGTGTTTGTAGAGGACTTAGTCAAGCTGTAGCTGAAATAAAAGCAAGGACATCTGCCTTTCAAAGAGTGTTCTTAGCTCCAGAATCTAGGACTTTATGAGAATGGCATAACTTTTATACTTCTCTAGAAAGTTGCAGAACAGAAGCATTAAAAGCACTGTAGGTAATATTCTGATGATGGTTGTTCCCTTCTGTCCCATCTTTTGGAATTGATTTTGATTTCTGTGTTCAGAAATTAAGCAGATATATTTCCTTCAGTTTCAGCATAATATAGGAGACTCTGCTGTTGTCATTTTAATTTTTAATTTATTTATTTATTTATTTTTTAGGATCAGTCTCCTCAGAAGTTGAGACAAACCAGACTTTTATTTCTCTAGGACCAGTAAAAAAAGCACTAGCATTTTTCTGAAGGAAAGTAATTTTGCTGTATGCCATTTCCTTTAGAAAGCGATCAAGAACTGATGAGATCAAGCTTTTTGGTTTCAAAAGGGCATTAACAGTGAATGCAGACCATAAAAATGATGAATATGCAGTTTTCAGTGATGTGGGAGATTTGCTAATTGAAACAAGCTCACATGAATCGCTAGTGGGTTTTGTTTGTTTGTTAAACGGGCCATAAAAACCGCAGTGTAGTCTGCTTTGTTTGGGTGCTAAGGAATCTGGAAACTATTGTAAAAGTTAAAAGATTTTTTTTTTTTTTTGTCTCCAGTATTACTGTATATTTTTCTCCTATCAGTTCATTGCTGATCAGCAATGGTTGTCTTGTATAGCAGTGTTCCAGTATGAATTTTAACTGTGTAACTATTTTTACCAGAACTTCCATTTGTCAACTGCCTTTATACAGAGGAACAGAAAATGCCATAGAGTGACTGCTTCATAATTTGCAAGAAAATTTTGTTATTGATAGTGATGACCACTTGTTATCAAGTGGTTATACCAATAGCATGAGTCTTGCTTATTTGAGTTTTGTGTATTGTAACTGATGAGTTGTAATACAATGTTCAACAGCATGTTTTAATATTGACTTAGTTTTTGTAATGTGTTACTGCATGCAAAGGAATATCCTCACTGTTTTTATCAAGTAAAACAGTCTCTTTTCTCCATTTCTCCTTAGCTGGTGTCTGTATTTCATTCTTTCTGTGACTTTTTTTTTCTTCATGTCATAAGACATAGAGCACAGAATCTCCCTTTCCCTGTATCTCTCCAGGTGACTGGGATCTAATTTACATGTATATTTTTTGAGTGAAGGCAAAATGAATGCTGTTAGGTACAAATTACTTGTATTGGGGGAGAAGAAAAATGGATTCATTCAGTGACAACCCTTGATAGTATTCCACGTCAGTGATGAGCAAACATGCCACTAGCCTTGTGTTTAGAGCAAGTTGAACAACTGAAATAAAGAAGTAGCCTTGTCCCAGCTTCAACACCAAGCTAGTTCCTGAGTCTTCCTCCTCCTTTCCAGCTCCCTCCTTGACCCTCTGCCAGTACGAGGCAAGCATTAGCTTGTGCTATGGTGGAAATTAGCCTGTGCTGGCTGCCATGTGGCCTAGCTAAAGGTCTGAGGTATATCCCAACCTTTCTCTAGGTTGGGACACTGAGCTAGAACCATCTCCTTTGTGTAGCTACTTTTTTCCATAGAAAGTGTAGGAGATTATCTCAAAACTCTTTTCCTCTAAGACTTGCATTAAATGGGCTTACCTCTTGGTTTCAGTATTATTGCAGAGAGAGCAACAAGCCGACGGATATTACCTGCTCAAGCGGGAAATACTGATATTCACATGAGGGAGGGGAGAGAAGGCTGAAAAAGAGAATAGTAAAAGATCATCAGGTAAGACGTGCTGAGTACACTCACAACAGTAAGTCCAAAGCGGTTTGCAAGGGATATGCTTGAGTTCTTGCCCTATCATGCTTTAAATAAAAAAAAAAAGCATGAAAGATTGATCTTCTCCCGCCCTGTAGTAATTCCTTGTTCAGACATTAAATATGTTCAGGATTTCTGTAGGTGTAACTTGTGAAGAGTGTCTTAATAATTATAGCTCGGGAGGTATCCTGCAGGATGCTGCTACTTTGCCTGCAGCCTTTCTTGGAAGAAGGACCTGTTTGTAGGAGCAGTGACTGGAAGCCAAGTTCCTCATGCACAATGCAATAAGCAATAGTCAGGGGCAGGAAGATGAGAAAGTAGCCCTCCTTCCTTGGCAGAGAGCCCTGACAGATGTTCCAAGATGTGTGGGTAGAGCAGTCTTCTCCCTGCATTCTCCCTTCCCTTTACCCCCACCTTTGCGGGGGGAACTCTCCTGCTTTACTGTTTGCACTGAGCAGGAGGTGACTGGGGGTAGATCTATGATTGCCATGTGGTGGCACTGGTTGCCTACCTGGGGAGGAAGAGGTTAACTTTCAGGGGAACTTGGGAAGGGAGCAGGTCCCAAAGTCCAGATTTCCTGGCCCCATGGCTGCTTGAGTTAGTCTGTTCTGCAGAACTAAGTCGAAGGTGGTGTGGGAAACTAGAGTCTGTAGCAGTGACTCTTGGTGTCATGTTTATCATGTGTAATCATGTTTAGAAACAGTGCAGGCTGATCAAAAATTCTGTCATGCTGTTGTAAGCTGTTACAAATGACTTTATATTACCCTCAAGATCAAATTACATTTAAATATTTAAGTTATTTTTTCTAAACAAAAGCCCTATCATTACCTTTATACCACTTGATGAATAAAAATACAAAACTTCATTAATTTCCTTTCACATAAAGTTTAATTTCTAATTTCAGAGGAAGCATTAGCATCCTTAGTATTGACATTTGTCATGTTTACTAGCTATAGGAGGTTAAATGTAGTATCTATGTATTATGCTAGCTTTCTTTTGTAAATAATTAAATTACTCTGTGATATGTGTATTTTCCGTATATATATGGATCTGAAAGAATTTCTTTCTGTGTGGATGGTTCTTAGGGCTGTAGTTAATATTGTTGCTGTACAACTGTTGTCAGTTGTTGAAATAATTCTCTGACATATTTTTGGTAATGTTAAGAGCCAGCCTTAGCATTGATTAGCATACTCTAATCAATGTATAGGCAAAACAGCTCCAGAGTTTATCCACTTGAGTTAAGCTGTAGATTCCTTGTTGAGTTTTGCCTCAACTGGCTGATGACTGTTGTAGTTGTGTATCTCCTCTGTGTTAAGATTTACTATGTATCTTTAATGCACAATTCATCATAGGGTTTAGAGCAAAATACGAGGGCAAAATTAAGTTATTTGCTTCACCTTAACTTTGCATTTTTATGTAAAGTGCATTCTTTTAATAAAAAGTTAAATTGCTCTAAACACACATTTCTTTACAGTGTTAGTGTAGATAGTCTTGGCTGAAGAGAGTAACAGTGATGTATGGAGCGTGTATGGGAGTACAGGGAATGCAAAATACCGTTGGGATACAGACTGTAAGAGAATCTTCTGCCTGTGGAGTCATTTCCTTGGCTCTCCACAACTCAAGGGCTCTGTGGCTTATCTGCCTGCTTGGTACCATGGTATTGTAAGAATTACCTGTTTGGTTTGGGCCAATGCTGTTTCTTTTCTTATAAAGTTAGTCAGTCTCTTTATACAGTTAGTTATGCAGTTAGCAGAATTGGGAGTCTCTCTGTTAAGCAAGATTTATTGCATCACTTTGCTAGGAAACATCTCTCCTGTCTCTGATGCTCTGTTTCAGGTCTTACCCTTTTGTGTAATTCCTTCAGTAACGTCTTTGCCTGTGATCCTTTTCCATTTTGAACATCTTTCTTAGATGAACATTCTGCTCTTTAGAATATCTTAGTTTTCTCAAACTTGTGTACATAACAAGGACTTCAAACTGGCTGTTGTTGGGGGGGAGGCCAAAAAACCCTATATTGGTCCTGTTCTGGATTCTGTCAAACACTTCAAGAAGCAGCCTTTGTGGATGGTGAAGTGTGTGTTCCTTGTAGCAAGGAAGTATGATTAACATAGAGGTAAAAGCTGAACTTGTTCAGTGCTATTGAAGTGTTATGTTAAGGAATCTCTCATCTATGTAATGAAATCTGTTTTCTGTTGGTGTGATGTTCTGTGAGGTGATAGTGGTTTGTAAGGTGTCTTGGGAAGCTTGATCATCATCTGCTATGGAATGGCAAATTACGGTATCGTTTTCTAAGATCATCACAAGTCTAACTAGGATGAAACAGTAAGCTGATTAGAAATCATTGTTTCTGAAAATACTGATTTCTAACTATTTCTTGTAAAGCATTTCTCTTACTTGAAAAAAAATGCCATGCAAGAGCAAATTACCATTAATGGTTTTACCTTCAGTAGTATCCCAGGAACTCTCATTTCTGTGAAAATAGTAGAGAAGTTAGCCAGTTTGGTTTTATGTCTGCTAAAAGCCATTTTTCCCCCGCTTTTTGCAGGTGAGATCAGTTTGGGGATGTGAATACAATGAGTGTAAACCAGCAAGCTCACACAGGGCCTCCTTATGGGCAACCTCAGCCTGGATATCAGGGATACCAGCAGCCTGCCTACGGAGGACAGCCGTTGCCAGGGGTTCCTCAGTCGCAATATGGAGCTTATAATGGTCCGATGCCAGGATATCAACAGCCAGTCCCTCCACAAGGTATTTCTCAGTCCAAACTTAATGATTGATAACCTATGAATTGTTTTGTGCATAGGTTTTTTTTTCCTGTATGCTTCCTATTGTTAGTCTTTATTCTGTGGTAGTAATTATCTTTTCTTCTGCATGTAGCTTACGTGATGTTAAAAGTCATGTTCTTCCTGTACATTCTGAGGTTATTGTTCTGTCATTTGTCCATTTTAGTAGGGCTTACTCTTTTAATAGCTCATAAAATTAACATGTTGAGAAACACAGCCTGCTTTTTTTCTATATGTTGCTGCCCCTGTGGTACTGAAGCAGCTGACTAGGACAGTCTTCCTGATGGGGTTATGTTGAGGGGCAGCAGTTAGGGACTGGAGCAGGTTTATAACTGAGACTGCCTTACATTATTATGTAGAAAGATCTGCACTCCATCCTGAAAGATGAAGTCATACAACTCTAGGCAGAAACCGTATTTGGAGCTATTTTCTCTATTGCCTTTAAAATCAATAGAAAGTTTGTGGACATGTGGGCAAGCTAATGTGTTCCAGAACTTCCCTGGTTCTGCAGAATCATATCACTTGTTGCTTTTGTTTGTTTAAAAATTAAAAAAAAAAAAAAAAAAGGGAAAAGAAAAAGAAAAAGGAAACAAAGTAGTTCAATCTTTTTTCCTGTTTTCAAAAGAAAGGATAACTTAAAATTGTTAAAGAACTTTAGGAGTCTTTGTTTCTGAGTACCTGAATTACTTTAGGAGATTAATAGTGACTTTAACATCTGAAATGTAGAGGAGAAAATACTACTGCTTTGAGTAAAAGTATTTCTGCCTTTCAAAGTCATGTAGATTTAATTCAGTTCTGCTGAGGTAAGCACAACACGAACTTTCACTCTGAAGTGTTTTAGATTTCAGATTGGTATTCTAAGGGAATGGGCAATATGCTAATCATGCTAATAGTCTCCGTATTCTTCTCCCTTCCAAGTACATCTTGAATTTTTTTGCAACTTCTTGAATTTTAAACCAAACTCAATGAGAAGGCACAATCAAAGTGCCTGTAGTTGTCTTGAAACATAACTGGAATTTGGGAGCTGAATGATTACCCTGTTGGGGTTTTTTATCTGGAGTTAGCAGGGTAGTGGAGTAGAAGAAAAGTTAGTGTGGTGTGGTAAAGAAGAATCAGTTATTCAGTGGCTCCATCTTCCTTTTCTTTCCTTAATCCTCTTCCTCCCCTCCTCTCAATAGATCTCTTCCAACAGTGCTTTTAATCTGTGAATTTTGAACTAGTTTCGCAGAGGGTTTCAATTCCTATCAAAGTAATGAAAAACAGCCCTGGGCAGAGGAAAGAAACCCTGCTTCCTGGGAAAACAGAGACAGCTCAGCCATTGAGTGCCCTGTTTGCCTGCTCAGTGTCGCCATTGACTAACTAGTGTTTCCTGTCCCATGGGAGGAATGGGGAGAAATTGGACTTGCTTCAGTGAGGGAGAGAAAGAGATTCGAGGAGGACAAAGATTACTACAGATTTGTTGGGAAAGTTTCATTAGTGCAGCTATTTATGGAAAACAGGTTTTGGCTGTTAGCAGTGTGAAGAATGTTTAAGATCTTTGTGAAAAGAAACTGATGAGCATCTTCCATCAGATACTTCAAGAACTTTTAGGCTTTACAAGTCTGAAAAGCATTTCTTTTAAAGATAATTAACTTTTTTCCCTCTGAATTATTTCTGGTTTGCCTTTTTTAATTTCAAAACAACAGAAATGTGGTTCGTGACAGCTCAGTAAGGACATACCTAGCAAGCTTGATAAGATGCATATAAACTTGTGCAGATTAAAAATGCAGATTTTGTTTGTGCCAGTAATGATGGAGTGGTAGTGTGATACTGAGGGCAACAAGCTGGTATCATTTGAACCACAAAAGTGTATTGCATTACTCAAGTAGTATCTCATGTACTTTATTGATAATGAGGGCAAAAGCCACCCATGGTTTGTGGAGATTTCCATCTTTTCTTCTGAGACCATCATTCCTAGACTTACTAGACTGTATTAAGGAAATCTCAGTTGTCAAGTTGCACAGTTTGGATCTGTTACGGTAAATCCAGGTTCCTGTCTTTAGAAGGAAGGAATGTAAAATTCAGAGTACTAGCACAACAGCCAGAAGTTGTCCTGTTAGTAGCTGCTGAATGTGACATCCAGGCAGAAGAGATTGGCAGACAAACAAGGCATTATCAAAGAGAGCAGACAGGTAATAATGAAGGTAGCGATGGTTATCCTTTCTACCTCCATCTCCAACATGTTAATGTTTATTACAGGTCTTTGTAGCAAGACCTGTTGCAGCTGCGTAATGTAGAGGAAAGGGAATTAATTTCACTAGAGTGACAGGAATTTAGTCAACAATGGAGAGGTAAAAGAAAACTGCCAGTATTATTCTGTGATCTCAAAGTAGTTGTCTTAGGGATTTATTTAAAAAATAACAATAAAATCACCTGGAAGACTGAGTAGAGAAGTATTGGGAGCAGGTGCCATCCTCAGTCAGGGTCTCTTTTGCATCTAATTTATGTGACAAACCCTAGCTCTGACTAGCGGAAACACGGGAATGCTGTGCCAGTGATGCCAGTCCTGCTTGGGACCAGAAATGGAGTACTGTGCTGCTAGCTGAAAATAGCTGCTGCTTGCTATGAGCATGTTGAAAGAACCAGGACAATTTTCCACCAGTCTTTCAGTCTATCAGTTTCCTTCTGATGAGATCATGCAGTTGAAAGTGTAAACACAATTATCTGAATGCCAGTAACAATTAGGCTGCTGCTGGATTGTTTTACATAGACTCAGTTTACAATATTAACACCTATATTAATCTTAATATATGAACTATGGGTTAATATATGAACATGTTATGGGTGGTAGAACAAAGAGAGGGAGCATAGCTTAAGGAGTAAAGTGGTAAATGTTACATGGATTTTATGTCTATGGTATTTTCTGTACTGAGATTGTCCTCAGCATTGGAAACACTGTCTCTTGGTGCTTTCTCTCAGGCTTGTTTTACTGGTGTCTTCTGTCTTTCCAGGTTACTTTCCTTCCTTGGGGTTCCCTTCGAAGGGCTCTCCTGTATCTCTCAACTCTGACACTTCTCTTGCACCTAATTTCATAGGTAAATGGTGTCCTTTCTGTGGGAGTGTTTGTGTTGTGCCTCTTCTTCTGTGCCAAGTTCCATTTAATATGGGTATTTATCTCAAAGGTGTGGGTACCTAATTATTCAGGGAGAGGTAGGTGGGACACTTCCCAATCTATTTGTAGGCAACACTCCAGAAACACAAATAGGATGTGAGGAAATAACCCTAGTAGAAATCCCTTATGGCTGCAGATTCATAGATAAGGCCTGACTTGTGACTAATGTTTTTCCAAAGACTGATTTCAAAACCTGAGTTGGCCCATTCAGGTTCTGTTAGGGAGAAGCCTTAGTTCAAAAGAATGCAATCTCCCACTTGAGAGAGAACTAAAATGTGGGGTTTGAAATGATGGCATTTCAATGAGGAAATGAAGTCTCCCCAAGCACCAGGAGGTTGTTCTTGGAAGTCGTGAGGTTTTTGTAACTTTCATTTAAGGGAAATAAAGAAGCTTTTAGCTTCCTTGACTATAGCATAGAAACCAAATGTACATTAGGAATAATCATGATTCCAAAAGCTATGCCTTGAAGGAAATACTTTTGCAAAGCTAACAGTCAAGATGTAAGAATTAGAAACACTGCAAGAAGTCATACGGTATTTTTCCTTTTTTCTAACTAGGGGTATTTTGGAAGAGCTATTTTTAGCAGTGTCAATTTGTTTAGAAGAGAAGGGAGTCAGAACTGGGCCAAGACCATATAGTCTCAGGGCTTTGAGTAAAATCACAGGCATTTCCCACTTTGCTGTAGTCTACCTCTATTTTGAGGTCTGTGATGAGCAAGAACAATGCAGAAGTATATTTGTGTCAAGAACTTTTAAAAACAAGACTTCAGCAGCTTTTCCTGAAGTAAGCATCCATTTGTCAAATTGTATACCCATTAAAGTTAAGAAGGGAAAAAAGTGAATGTTTAAAAAAAAATACGAAGTTTAGGATCGCTCTAGGAATTGGATTAAATATGCTTTCAAAGACAAAAGATAACAATACAAAACAATTTACATGTACTATCAAATGAAAAAGATTCCAAAATAGATGAAAGTATATCAAATTAACAAAAGACATTTAGAAATAGAAATACCACACAACATACAAATAGCTAGAGATCGGGAAATGCTTAGCCAGAACAGTAAGATGAAGGTGCTGTGACAGTACTTTAGAAAAGACGTGATTTAATGAGATGAAGGTGTGGAAAAATAATAAATAGGACTATCTCCTAAGTCTCAAAATGAGGAACAGGAGGGGGTTAAGTAATGAAGAAAAAATGCCTCAAGAAATTACTGATTATTCATTGAATTTACATCCACAAGCTTCCTAAGAATTACATGTAGCAGGTAAGATAAAAATATGTATGAGCTGAAACCTCATGCTTTGGTGTATAGATTATACTGTAGAATTGAGGAATGTCTTATTTCCTATTTTGTAACAGTTCCTTACAAGAAGGTTTCATAGTCCCTTCTGAGCTTGTCATACCGGTCACTGTCAGAGAGACAGCACAGTGTGTATGTGCTGCCCTGGTCTCGTAGCAGCTTACTCTATTTAGTTATCTGTTTTTAACAATACCCCTTACATGAAATATGTTCCCTTGTGGTTAGGAGGCATGGTCATATGGTTGTTCTAATTATCAGCATTTTTAACATAATGCTATTAAAAGAAGTTTATGTTCTGTTTTTTGGAAGTAGGAGACTGCAGTTGGTCTCCTGGTATTGTATCCAGCATTGTACGGTCTGTGGGAAATGTGGAGACTTGTTTCTGAGGCAAATATGTTTGGAGTGTGACTGAGCCAGCTCAGTCTGAAAGATGAGAAAGTATTCATATTAACCTCCAACCTTGCGAGGTTGGGAAAAAGTCTGTGGTGGCCCCTATTATGTTCTATATCAAAGCAGATAGATGTAATTTTTGAAAACTGAATCACTCACATAACCTGATTACCTTTCAAGTACGGAAAGCTGACCTGTAACAAACATTAGATTTCATGTGAATACTCTCCTTGATCTGGACAAAAATAGTTGGACTTGGAGGGGGAAAGAATTTAATACCTTACTGACAAGGTAACATTTTTTTTTCATCAAAAGATGAAGTTGTCTTTTGGAGAGCCTCCACAGTACTTATTTTCTACTTTGTCTCTGTGGAGATGGTGACCAGTGACACTATTTGTGCTTTCGGTTTTGCTACTTCCAATATAGTTGTATAAATTCTTTGTTGCTCGTGGAGTATTGGTACATCAATTTGGCCATCGCTACACTGTTTCTGCACTCCTCCTTTCCTGGATTTTCTCATTGTAGTTGGTTCAAGCCCTTGTAATTGTAATTGAGTAATTTGTGATTATTTTTTTTTTTTAATATTTTTTTTCCTTTTCCCCCCCCCCTTATGTCTGTAGGTTCCTTAAGAACTCCTCCAACTTCTGGAGCTCCCCCTCCAGCCTCTGGAGCATCTCTTCCTTCTGGCCACCTGGCGTATAGTCAGTTTGGACATGGAGATGTGCAGAATGGGATCCCAGCCTCAGCAGCCCCAATGCAGAGGTACATACAAGATCTACTTGGTAGAAGATCTATGTTAAATCTAGACCTTTTAGGATCTAAAACAAACTAAACACATTGACTTTCTTTATTTTTTCCTTATTGTTTTGGAACATTTTGCCATAGGGGTATTGTTAGACAGTAATCTCTGGAGATGAAAAATATATGAGCAGATGTCAGTGACTGATCAAAACCACTTCTCCTCCAAACACTTTCTTTATGGTAGTCATTTTCCCATGAGGAATTTTCTGATTCCCATATCTTTTGTTTTAAAACAATTACATCCACAGAGCCATAGTATTTGATTCCTTGTCAGTGTGAATTCATCTCTCTCTGGAGCACGTTGCCATCTATCAGTTCTTAGTAATCCATTGGTATTGGTTCTGGATCCTTTTTTGTCTGTTGTGGATCCCTGATCTTCATCTAAAGCTCTTGGGCATCTTCTCCAGAAAAATATTACCCTTACCTCTGTGGTAAAAGTGGCCAGAGTCCTCACTACTTCATTCCGACTACTGGTTATGGAGGAAGGTGGTGTTTTTTGTTTCCTTCTGGTTAAGCTCAGCACTGTCAGCTGGAGAGTACAAATCCTTTGAACAACAGAGCGTTCTTACGTAGCTGTGCAGGCCTTGCTGTTGCTCACCCTGTACACTGTTGCGGTATTTTTCATTTGTTGCGGTAAGTAAAATGGAATAAACAAAAATGATATAAATGTAAAATTTGTAATTTAAGAACAAATAGATTTTTTTTTTTTTTGATGAAAGGGATTCAGATACATGGGGGGTATGTAATTATTTTTTGAAACTGAGCTATGGTGCTTCATGTAAATAATTGAGACCCAGCTAGTGTTTATGTGGTAGAAAAATTTAAAAGGCACAGAGAATTGTAATTGGTTGTATAATGGGGAATCCAGTGAAGTTTCTCATCTTCCTTCTCAGGCCACCTGCTTCTCAGCCGTTTCTGCCAGGCTCAGCACCCACGCCTGTCAGCCAGACATCTACGTTCCCGCAATATGGTCCCCCCCCAGCCAGTGTACAGCAGCTCAGCAATCACATGGCAGGGATGACAATTAGCAGTACTACAGCCTCTGCTCCTCCCCCAGCTGGACTGGGCTATGGTGAGGTTTCTTGGCTACAGAAATATGCTATTTTTTTTTTTTAATTTGTTCTTGTAATTTCATAAAGGATTTGCTCTTGTCAATGATTCATTTCCATATGGTGATGGGAATTCTCTGGATGTTGACAGTTGCCATAGTAAATGGTAGTTTCCTTGACCAATAAGGTTATTGTTGGAGAAAACAGAACTGAGACTATTGTAGGGACCGTGCAGGAAGCACTGCAGGACATGAGTAACAAAAGAGTGCATCAGTATTTTTCCTTAGTTAGGCGAATCTTGGTGTGAAATGCAAAAGCATGTGCCTTGCCACTGCTGTGTAGCAGCCCAGTTGAAAAAAAAAGAAGGGAAAGGGGCTCAGTAAATCCCAAACGGCTGAAATTACTCTGAATGATTCTGTGAAGGGTTTTGCTGGAAGAGAAGAAACTTTTAAGTTAAACACTATAAACTGAATTTAGATATTTTATTCTGTTGTATTAAATCTACAGTCCCACTGCTGTATATTACAGGACTTGCTTTTTTTTTTTTTAATTCAAATCTAGATGTTTGTCTTTACTATGCGTAAGCTGGTCTGACTACACGTTTTTTAGTTATTTCGTAAAGTACTTTTTGACAAGCTTCTCTCATACTCTGTCACAGACTTGGAAAAATTAAGAGTAGGGGATACAGATTTCTTCAGCCTTTTGGCAGTGTGTTTGTCTAAAATTATCCTCAGAAATAGTACAGTGGTAAATACAGAAGATGCTAGTCCCATGCTATTAAAACCATGAAGCTCAAAACTGTTCTTGAACTACAGGCTCCAACTTAGTGTGGAGTTTAAGATACAAGCTTATTTCAGTTCAAGAAATCAGTAAACAGTTCTTGTTTTGCATACTCCTGGCTTTGCCCCTTTTTTCTAGCCCTGAATCCTGAAATGTGTTGTAATTATGTAAAATAAGAAGCTCAGACTTTGAGAGAGAGGACAATAAAGGAACTATCAAGTTTCAGGTTCCTTGGAGGAGTTTCAGCTCTGATCAATTTAGGAGGATGTCCACTTAAGGTTTGTCTCTTAATACTGGCGAGTCCATCTGAAGATGAAAGTGGTAGACCTATTTAGATGGTCTAGAGCAAAAGGGGCTTGCTTGCATCTTAATTGTCTTGAGGATAGCAGAAAATTATGTTTTATATCTTCTTTTCTTCTTACCAGGTCCCCCAACATCGGTTCCCCCAGTCTCAGGAAGCTTTAGTGCAACAGGGTCTGGTCTCTACACACCTTACACTGCGAGCCAAGGACCCCCTCCTACCAGTGTGTCTCAGGGTCTTCCTTTGGCACAGCCTCCGTTTCCTGGTCAACCAATGTCAACTCAGCGCCTACCTACTCAAGTCCCTGGTTTTGCCCCGCCTCCCTCTTCTACAGGGATTGGACCTTCCTCTTACCCTCCTACCACAGGTGCCCCAAGGCCACCTGCCATGCCAGGCCCACCACTGCCTGGGCAGACAGTTGCTGGACCACCAGCCTCCCAGCCTAATCACGTGTCCTCACCACCACCTCCATCAACTATGTCAGTGCCACACCCTGGGCCTCCCATGAGTGGCCTCCATGGACCACCTCCTCCCACTCATCCTCCTCAGCCAGGATACCAGCAGAACGGTGAGTATTCCTAGTATAGGAATTGTAAGTTACGTGTGCTCCCTCTGTGCTGCAAGCCGAGAACTAGATGTCAGGTTTGTAACTTGTGGGCTCCTGGCTGCACTTCAAAGCTTCCCTCTTGTTCCCCTGTGCTCGTGTCTGAAGGCCAAATCCAAGATAAACAATAGGATGTGTCATTCTAAGGTAGTTGTCATACAGGTTTTAATCAGATTAATGTAACTAAAGGAATCCTAGCTTGCTTGGCTAAAAAGTTATTTAGTAATTAGTGCCATAATACTACAAGAATTTGCGATCAAAATTTTATTATGAACTTTAATTAGATGTCTGCAACCTCATCTGTTCAAAAGCAGAGATCTGAAATCCTGAAAAGAGTTTGATGGGGCTTTGAGCAACCTGGTCTAGCAAAAGATGTCCTATAGCGGGGGGGGTGAAACTAGATGATCTTTAAGGACCCTTCCAACCCAAACAATTTTATGATTCTATGAAAAGCCTTATTATCTCTCTTGTTTTAATTTGTGGCCAGTGTGCATACAGAATGTGTGTAAGAGGAGTCATTAAATGTTGAAAAGGGGTTGCTACTTCTTTAGTTCACAAACCTGTGTTTCTTTCTTGTAGAACCTTTCACATTTTGTGTGTGTTTAGAAGTAATATCAGTTAAGCTTTCTGAATTATAAAAGGTTTTGGCTGATTTTTAATCAATAACATTTACAGAGAGCTAGGTTAAAGTAATCATGTGAAAGTGTCAGGATTGAGAACCTCGTCCCCGATGCAGCTTTGCACAGCTGGCCAGGTAAATTACTTAAAAGTATCTGTCCAAATTGCTATGGATTGTGAAAGCACTAGTGGGGTAAATCATGCTGCTATTCCATAACTGACTGAAATTGTATAAAGTAATATGAAATAACTTCAGGTAGTTACAAAACAAAAGAGATAATCACCCATTAACCTGTTACTTTAGACAAGCGCAAACTGCTCGAGAGAACTCCTTGCATACCTTTAGTATGAGGAATTATGGGTCATCCAGTAGCTATTTTGCTGTTCTGTGTGTACTTTCCATTAGGCAGTTCTGCAGTTTAACTTAAATGTTCATAGTGCGTGATCTTAATGCGTATTTTCATCATATTATTCTAAAAATAGTTATGTTAGTCTAAAAACCGTTTTCCTTAAGTCTGGTTTTATGGAGGACTGTACCCATCAGTTTCTGGGGTTGTTGATAGAGGTGTACAGGTCTAAGCTGAAACACTGTGATAAATATCTTTCATCCTAATTAACTGAAAAGCACGTGGTTTTCTTTTTCTCGTTTTTTGACGATGACAGGAAAAGTGGGAAGTGCCTAATGAGGAAACGCCTAGTATTAGCCACTGTTTAATTTTGCTGTCCCTTTCTTGTAAGGTTCCTTTGGGCAGGTGAGGGGTCCCCAACCAAACTATGGAGGAGCCTATCCGGGAACACCAAATTATGGAAGTCAACCTGGACCACCACCTCCACCAAAACGCTTGGATCCGGATTCCATTCCTAGCCCTGTAAGCTTACTTTGTTCTTACCAGTGTGAATGAACTCTTCCAGAGTGTCTTTACCTAGAACGGAACTGACAAAGACCAAAGCTGAAAACAGGTTTCTCGTTACAAAGAGCATCAGTCTGTTTTCCTGCTTACTTTTCTGTTGTATATCCAGCTTCAGTCGTCTTTTGTGAATGAGGCGAGTAGCAGTATTTTTCTTGGTGACTAAAGAAAGGCACTGCATGTGCAAATCGATGCTCTAATTCCTCAGGTCTTTTTCTGTACTATGTTACATTTTGAGACTCCTTGAGGGCTTTGATTAAGCTTGTTTCTCCATTTCTGGATTCTTGCTTAATGACTTTCCAAGGTGAGATAATTTCAGGTTTTGAGGTGACAATCTGTGAACTGTATGATCCAAGTTTAAAGTATGGTTGATAGGAAATTATTGTAATGATTTTCCTTTCCCTTTTCCTATAATCTGTCAAAAAGCTGGTTAGCGGGTTTTTTTGGTCATTAAGTCATGACATTACTTTAGTCAAATATGGACAGCTTCTCAAATTGGGATTATCTTTCAGAACGGAGGTTCTGAGAAAGTATGAGAAGTGGTGTGTAATGGTTAGCAATGATGAATAATATTAAGTCTGGCAGTATTATTGCTGCTAGTCTGCTGGTGCTGTTCTGTTACTGTCTCAGGCCACAGTCATTTGATAACAGGAAACCTTTCCAGGGCAGTCCTTACGATCAGTTTACTTCAAAACTATGGAAATAATTTAGTCTTGAGTTACATCTTAGATCTGGACTGGTGCCGTTCAGAAGTTACTGTTATTCAAAAAAGATTGTCTGTTTAGATGCTGGGTTTGTGTAAAGTTTGACCTTTTTTCATAGAATATAGGAAATCTTTAATTGCTTGCCTGCTTCTCTTCCACTAAATGAGATCTCAAATAGCTTGTCAGTTGCCTTCGTTTTAGCATGTTCTTACAGCATAAATCCCCAAATTCTAAGCAAAATGAGCATGTGAGCCACTACCTCCCTTAGTGATGTGTTCAGAGCCCAGGCCCAATGTCCTGGCAAGACTGGTTTGGGGTTCAGTGTGTGCTGCAGAAGCTGACGTTTCCTGTTGCATGAATCCAAATGTATCTAATTCCAGTGCTACAGGTTTGAGTAGAGAGAAGTAACACTGTTACTTTTTGGTTTATTATTATCTTCTTTTTTCTTTTCCTTTTTCTTTTCTTTTTTTGTTATTCTTTTTTTTTTTTTGTGGTCCTCTTTTTTTTTTTTTTTTTTTTTTTTTTTTTTTTTTTTTTTGTGGGGCCTTTTTTTTTTTTTTTTTTTTTTTTAAAAAAAGCAACTTAATGAGCTGCCACCCCAGCAGAAACCCAGGCACAGAATAGACCCAGATGCAATTCCTAGTCCAGTAAGTGCTGTATATGTGTCAATTGTAGTCTGTGTGCTGGTGACCATCTGTGCATGCCTGAAACCTGAACTTTACCTCACTAACCCTCCATCATTAGTCCTTTACCCTTTCCTTGCTGTCTTCTGCTTACCTTACCAAAATGCATAACATTACACCACAAGAGGTGGTTAAAATCTCTTCTGTGACGAATGGTGAGGCAATAGAAAGCCGACTGTTTCAGAAACAGATCATGAAGAATGTCTCCCCTTCACTTTGTCTGATCTTTAAAATACCTCCTTCATCAGATTCCAGCTGGCATTTTCAGTGTAAGCCATCAGTATCATTGTCCATACAGTGTGTGTCTTGTGTTAACATACACACAGCATGAGCCTTTGTAGCCATGTTTCCTACCAGACTTGAGCAGAATTTGGTTACTGTTCTTGTTGATATACCAGTACTAGGTGAATGCTTTGAAGTTCTAAAATTGCAGATGAACTGTTTTGTTTTCATGTTAATTCAGGATGTAAGTCTTCCAGTCAATTAATATGAGGCATGGGGAGCTATAAACATTCTCTCATTATCTGTGCTCATACATAACCATTAAATTTTGAATTTGAAAATTTGATGTTTCTATGTAGAGAATCTTACCTAAAGAAAGAAAAAAAAGCAGCTACCTTTTGGATTGGAAGAAAAAACCCACATTTGACTTTTTGTTACCTTCATATCACTTCTTACTCATTTAGCCAAAGTTGGTCATATAACAGGTACCAGTGGTGAGATCACCAACATCAGTCTGTAGTTTTAAAACAGCACTAGATTTATCCTAGAGTACTCAGTGCCTGACACAAGGGGAGGCTTTCTGCTAGCAACTTGGAATCCTTAGTGAGAGGATAGAAGTTCTGCCATGCAAACTTCTGAATTTCAGAATTTACTCTAAGGAAAGGCATGTGTGTCTGGTGGCAAAATAAGATCAGAAGAATGATTGCTAGCTTAAATGCTTTCATTCAGGCACCGATATGGAAGTATAGTTAAAACTGTGTATAAGAACGATTTTCTGTTCTTATGGAAAGGTCAGTGGATATTTTAGTCAAGTAAAACTGTTTAATGCATTTCCATTATCTTAAGCATATTTGCATTAATGAAGAACTTGAAATACTAAGAAATTTAAGATTTTTACTTTGTGAAGTTTAAGCTTGATTCATTGTCAAGTCTACTGAAACTTCACTTTTCCCCCATCTCCAGAACTCAGATCATAAACTCTTGAGCACCACGGAATAATGAAGACTTCCACATAAGCTTACAAGCATCTGTCTTTAGGTCAGAGTTACAGCGGTTAGAAATAAATGCACACTATGAAAATAGTGGGAGCATAACAAAGGAAAATCCAGGTTATCTATAGATCTTCACCCTGTATTTAGCTTACAGAAGCTTCTAATTTATCTAGGACCAGTATACAGGGGAATGCTACCGAAAATTCTTTTCTTGATCTGTGTTTGGCTTTTATGAGTTCAGATCAGGCCTTAAACCACAAAATATGCTACTACTCAAAGTACTTGGGAAAAAAGACTATTTGTAACTTGTAATTTATTGTTAGTCATGAAGTACTATTTGAAATCAAACTGAGAGGTGACTGCTTGACAAAACATGTGCTTTAGACTTCTTATTTGTAGAGATAGTAATGTTTGCCTCAGGTCCCCTTTTCACTGCCTTACAGATACAAATTTTATATTTTACAGTACTTTGAAACCAAACCTCCAAGCATTAATGTGGTGTTTTCCATCATAGATTCAAGTAATTGAAGATGACAGAAGTAACCGTGGGTCAGAACCATTTGTCACTGGAGTGAGAGGGCAGGTCCCACCTCTTGTTACTACAAATTTCTTGGTCAAGGATCAAGGTAAAATATTTTTGTTTTCCTAAACAAACAAACAAAGCACAAACCCTGAAGACTCAGTGACAGAACTGCCTCTATCTTTAAAGGAAAAGTTTGAGGAATTATTTCAGTGTTTGGGGATGTATGTTTTACCAACAGAATCTTAGTTTCAAGTCCTGTGTTGATTTGATCTCAGTTTAGATTCTCCTGATTGCTAACTAGTAACTAGTTTGCAAGTAAAAAATGTGTTCCAAGGCAGGTACCTGGGACTGGCATTAGTAGGGGTAACAGAAAGCAGCAAATGAAGCCTCTTCTGTAGACCCACATCTATGACAGTACAGAACTGAAATTTACTGGCAGTATTACTTGAATTGGACTGGGACCTGTATTTTTAAAATCATGAGTGGGATGTCATGGGTTTCATAGAGTAGAGAGAGGATATTTAATATCCTTACTCCTATTAATATTTGATTTCTTTTAATTTCCCATACTTTATTGGAGATTTTAATCTCCCTTAAAACTTTAAAATCCTATTCTACAATCAAGTGCTTTACTTTTCAGCAAAATTGCAAAATCAAACAGTAGAAATGTTTTAGTTGAGTTCTCTGCCTGTAGTATGTTTTAGTCTGCAAAGAGAGTGAAAAAGAAATGCCTTTTTAGAGGTTTAAGTTGATGTGGAGTCAAGTTCATTTGTTTTGAGGTAAGGGCTTTTATTATATGCGGTTAACCATAAAGAGTCATTTTGTTTGGAATTCAGGTTTTGCATAGATTTAAATTAATTGATTGTTTAGATAAGCTTTTAGTCTCTGTGGCTTAACAACACAACTGAAGGTATCTTTATTTCTGTTCATGAATATAAACTTGTACTGACATCTGTGGGAATTTTTCCTTTGTTCCCCAGGTAACGCAAGCCCTCGCTACATAAGATGCACATCCTACAATATCCCCTGCACCTCAGACATGGCCAAACAGTCCCAAGTTCCCCTAGCTGCTGTCATAAAACCGCTGGCTACTCTACCCCCCGAGGAGGTGAGAACCACATGCAGGGTTACGTATGCACTGTACGTACTCTGAACTTGTCAGGAGAACGCTATTAGATGTCAGCATTTAACAGACATATTGAGAAGGACTGTTTAAGTAATGAAGACCAGGTAAACATTGATTCTTCCACAAGTGTGTAGTAGAGAACTGTAAGGCAGAAGAATGTTGTGTTCAAAATAATCAGTATTTTGATCACTGTGATAGTTTCAGCTTTTTTTGCAGTAACTGTCAAGCACTATGACCAAATGACCAAAACACTGGGATGGTCACAAATGTGTACACTCCCAGTTGATCTCAATTTCTTTCTTGGCCCAAAGTATTTAAATGGTTACTAATCACTGATGTTACGTCTTTTCTGGGATTTCGAGTTGTAGAATTGGATGAGAATGTATCAAGCAGCACTGGTTAAGCTGTCTAGTATGCGTGTACGTGCACAGCACTGTGTGGGATGGCAGCACAAGACTGAGTACTGGGCACTGCTGAGCTGCATTTATATTTCTGCCCTTGGTCTGTGCAGCACTTATTTCCTTCTAGGTATCATGTGAGGCTAGGTAGCCTTTTACCCGCTCTGTCTGGTTGCTGAAAACATGAAAGCTTCAAGGATGTTACAGAGCTAGAAATTTTATAAAACATTCTAAATACTCTGGCTACTGTGTAGTGTTAGCCTACTTGAAGCAGTGACAGAAAGACAAATATGGTCATTAAATTTGAATTCATGTATTTGCAGTATTCTGTGCCCTATTAAACTTAACTTCAGCTCTGCTGAGGAAAGGAGTATCCTCTGGGCTTTTAAGGGTGTTTTCTTCCTGTTGCTTTTCATTAATGTTCCTAAACTATGGTTTGGATTTTGAAAATTGGTTTGTGATAAAACTGAGATGTGATTTTAATCCTGTATTGCTGCATTGTGCCTGGAGTTTAAAAGGAGCACAATTAGGAGAATGTGGTCGTATTTGAGAAACCTTTACAAACAACTAGTTGTTAGGTTTCCCAGTGTGTTTATGCTTTGAACAAGTGCTTGTGATATCCAGAAAAAACACGGCTAGGATTGGAAAATTGCCCTGGAGACTGGTCATCTAGCAATGGAAAGTTCTTTATGGCAAGGGCAAACTCCCTGTGGAGGGGCTGTTCTCCCAGATGAAGGCTCAGCTGTTCAGAGGAGTAAGACTGTAAATAGAGCTAAAGCTTAATAGGTCAGTAATAAGAAGATAAATCTCTCATGAAAATACAGCATTAGTATTCAGATAAATCTAGAATATATAAAAATTCAGCAACTGGTTGCCATAGGACCTTTGCCCTATGTTAATGCACAGTTCAGAAATCAAAGCTTGTGATTTCAGAAAGAGTATCTCTGTGCCTTCTGGGAGTAAGTGGTTAGTGACAAGTTATGCATAGCAGTGCATGTTTACAGCACCCTTGTAGTTTGTTTGCATGCATGTTATTGGGGGAGATGCTGAGGAAAAAAGCTCATTGTGTGGAAGTACAATACCAACATTGCCTGCCAGGCAGAAAACTTGAAATTTTGTTTCATCTGAGGAGGTCAGTCTGGGTGGCAGGAGCTGAGAAATGCTGAGTGCAAAACCATTGTATTGTCAATAAATGATTAGTGGGGTTGAATGAGAGACGTGACACATCTGTGGCATGAAGAGGAAGAAAGTGGCTAGAGTGTGTGCTCGAGTTCTGCTTCAAAGAATGTGTTGTCTCTCAGTTATCCTAAACCTCTGATCATGTTTGAGAGAATTAAGACTGGACACCTCTAGTGACAGAAAATTTAAAAGTAAGTAGTTAAACTTTATTTTGAGCTACATTCTTGGCTATGAATGCAGCTTGTAGCTTGCACAAGTTCTGTCTTAATCATTTTAAGGTGTTTCCTTCACGTTCTGAGGATGAGAAGTTGCAGAAGTTGCCAAGCATCTTATTCTGGTTTGGCTGCAAAAGTAATAGTTCAAAAATGGTATCACTACATAAGTTTTGAGGACTTGCTATACAATGGGGTCGAGACAAGCAGAACTTACGGATATGCTGTATTTCATGGTGGACTTCAAAAATAAGTCTTGTCTTAGCTGAAATTTTTTAAGATAGTCTGGATGTGCTATGTTCTTGAATATATGGACTGCAATGACTGGCTTGTATTTTGTCAAAAAGCTTGCTTTTTACAAGGGAAAAATATGAGAGGTCAAGAGTTGTTTTTAAAACACCTAACCTGTGGTGAAATGTAAATTGTACACTCACTCCCATGAACTTACCATAGCCATTCTTTGCATGGCTTCAGTCTTTTGTGTTCACTTGGGATACGTCTGTGATGTGGTACTGCTGCTAGAGCTCATGCTCCTCAAGCAGGCTGCTATGTTGCTATATAAGTGGAGCATCATGCAGAAGTACTTGTTTGTATCTAAGTGGGATAGACCATAATGACTGCAGCCCACAGAGAGTTGCTGTGTTAGAGCTTGAGTTGCTTAGCATTTATGAAATACTTGTTCAGGCTTCCCCCGCCCCCTGCACTCTCTCCCACAGCTGCCAAAATGCTAAATACTATGCAATGTACAGGCAGATAGTTTTAAGCTCTTTGCTATCTGTGGTCACCTTTCTCATCATCATATGTGACCTTTATTTTTTTTCCCCCTGCTTCTACAGACCCTTCCTTATTTGGTAGACCATGGAGAATCCGGCCCTGTCCGATGTAATAGGTGCAAGGCTTACATGTGCCCTTTTATGCAATTCATTGAGGGTGGAAGGAGATTCCAGTGTTGTTTCTGCAGCTGTGTCACTGAGGGTAAGCTTTCCTCTGGACATCGATCTCTGGGCTCTATTGGAGTGACCTTTGAACAAGATGCAAGCGAATAAATCTTTATCATGTTATGATCATTTATAATGTACGCTATACTTTAATGTGTGTTTAGTCTTGTAAAAAAGAACATTATAAAACATGCTCAGTGCCCAGTTCTGAAATTATATTCAAATTAAGTAGGTGCTTACGCATTGCAGTATTGTTGTACCAAATTTTTAACATGAGGTACTTGTAGCATAATATGTGGTGGTTTGAAAAATTAGTTATGTTATTTTCTTAGGGTATTTCAAACTTAAATTTTCCATGGCAGACTGAGATGAACATGTAGTCAAGTAGCATGGGTTAGGATTTTTTTATTTGCTTACAAAGCCTGTTTAAACAGTGCTTAGAGGTCTTAAATCTGCTACAACTGAATATGAGTGTTCAATATATGCCAGTTAATCTTAGTTGCTCTTCTAAATTAATATAAAACATGCTTCCTTTCAAGCAGAAGTCGCTACGTGCTGCTCATAGCATGACATCTGTAGATTTGTTTTGAAGGTGCAGTGGAATGTAAGGTACAACAAACCTTATGGTGATGTTTTGAGTGTTTCATTTGGTAGCACTGGCTTTTAGTTGTTTAGACTATTTTTTTCTATCACCTCAGCTATGCTGTACAACTGTTTGTACAAAGCAAAATGGGAAGCTGATGGGGATTAGAAATGGGCAATTTTTTAAAACATTTTTGTCTGGTGATTTGCAGCCCGCATGCGTTCCCTGTCCCTGCTTGCTCAGCAGCTGTATGAATGGCTGTACCTGTAACAACTGAGCAGGGGCAGAAAAGGGAGGGATGCTCAGAGGCTGCTGCTGAAAGCAATACTGAAAATACAATGTAGTTGTACCTAATACTCGAGAACAATTTCTGTTCTCTGCAAAAACAATCAGGTAAATAGCTTGTACTGGATGTGTACTTGGAGAGGAGAAGAGTGATAGGTGCTTATATGTATAGTCTTAATGATGCCACTTTGTTTTCTTTTGAACTGTTGAAACTTTGAATGTTTAGAATAGTTTAATGGTGGTGAATACTAGCATTACAGATAATCTCTTTTATTCTCCCCTGGAGCTATATAGACAACTATAGCTGGAATGCATTTTGCCACCCTAGCGATTCTGCAGGAGGGACTGTCTGTCATGGTAGTTCTTGGGGCACAAGGGAAATGCTTTATTTCTGCAGCTGACTTCTGTAGGCAAAAACTTAGGCTAACTCCTATTTTACCTTCTCATGCCTGGTACCAGCACAGAAGTACTGGGCATGTGGTTATACTTTTGATTCTTTCTTCTTAATGCTTTACAATCCACTGTAAGTAGTACCCTGTCTATTTTGACAAAAGGATTATGGGCATCTCTGCACCCAAGAGTGCCTAGAAGGCTTTATGCTTGTGCAACAGGGGGAGGGAAGGAAAAAGCTAACTTCTATAGCAAAATCTGCAGCTCAATCTGTTGGTAAGCCTGAAATGAGTCAGTAAGGTTGTAGCCTATAGTTTGCCTCAAACTCTGTAAGTCATTTGTTGTACAAGATCGTTATATTTTTTCTTTGGACCAGATCCTTCAGAAGAGTCATAAGAGTATGGTGTAGTGACATATCTAGTATGAAATGTAAAATAGGAATGCAAAGGAGATTCAGGAAAAGTACAACAGTGACTACACAGTGTGCCACCTGGTGCATAAGACAAACTAGAAGCAGTGTCTGTATTTCTTGGTTTTAATGATGCTCTTAAATTGCATTAATATTTTTAGTAATACTTGCATGCTAGCACAGAGTGCTAGCTAGCTTTTCTGGAGTTTTATTTGAAACAGCTCTTGTCATGTTAGCTCTTTAGTGACAGTATTTATCATGGGTGTGTCACTGAACTTAATGGTTTTTCCTTCCCCAGTGCCACCTCACTACTTCCAGCATTTGGATCATACCGGAAAGCGAGTAGACTTCTATGATCGACCTGAGTTATCACTGGGGTCTTACGAGTTTCTAGCCACAGTTGACTATTGCAAGGTACTGTAGTATGTGTTTATTACAGTATTTTGGCTTGCTTTTTATTTGAAAACCTATTTTCCTAGAAGTAAGAATGACGTGAATTGTCTAGGGCTGCTTTCTAGCTGGCAGAGATAATTAACAGCATTAATCCAACCCACTTCTTTGTGGAAGTTAACATGCTTGTCTGCTCACTTCCCAAAGTAGAGGAGGTCTTGATCACACATGACATAATTTTGCTATAACTGCATCTGTCACTCCCTTCTGGAGCTATATAAGCAGCTATAGCTGCTGTTACCTTAGCAGTTCTCCAAGAGTGACTCTTGCAGTAGTCCTTGGGGCAGAAGGAGAATGTAGGAGAGATTCAAGAAAAGCACAATAGTAACTATGCAGAGTGCCATGTGTTGCCTAAGATAAACTTTACCTATTGAACTTAAATCTCAAATATAGCCATACTGGTTAAAAACACAAGAATAGGGTAGAAATATGTATGGTCAGAGGTGGTTCACTTTTAAATTAAAGATTTAGATAGTAATTAGCTCCTAAGGAGTAGGAAAATGTGTGAGGTGTTTATTGAAGCAACTTGTATCTCTGCTGAAATAAATGCTGGGAAAATAGATGCTTAAATATTGCAACTTTATACTGGTTGCCTTCTGATACCTCAGGTTTACTTAGAGTTAAGGGAAAAGCCAGTTATCTTCTAAGAGTGTAAGATGCATTTTTAATTCAGATGAGATGTGATGAGCCCAACTTTTCTGACAGTAGTTCTGTTTTCCTTTTGTTCTGTGTGCTTCTTGCAATATGACTTCAGAAAACTGTTGACGGAAACAAGTTTTTCTTTCCCAAAGCAAACCTGATATTTAAGTAGAAGGGAAAGGTTTTAGTTCACAGAGAGGAAAATATTTTGCTTTATATTGCCGAAATCACCTATAACAAGCCTGGTCCAATTCCAAAGTCTTGAGCACTGGCGGGAAACTTCCCTGTCTACTTTCTGTATCTGGCCTAGTTGTGTAAATGGATGATTTAGCTGTCACTAGCTTGTTCTTTGCTGAGCAATGGCAAAACCAATCTAGGGTATGTAATACTGATCCCTTACAAGCACAGTGTACTTACATGTCTATTAGCTGGACAGGGATGGGACAATGATCTGAAGAAACAATGACTGCTCATGAGTAGAAAAATACATGAAAGCTAGTGAGTGGAGTTTTGACCAGCATTCAGTTTTCTGTGTTAGAGAGCTGTTGTGTGGGCTGCATTACATGGCCATGATGTGACTTCTTCCCTCTCTTCCACAGAATAACAGGTTTCCTAGTCCACCTGCTTTCATTTTCATGATTGATGTGTCTTACAATGCTGTGAAGAGTGGCTTAGTGAGGCTAATATGTGAAGAATTAAAGTCACTCCTAGATTACCTGCCCAGGTAGGTATATTGTGTACTATTGTAGCCAGTCAAAATGAGGGAAACTGTCACTTTTTTCCTTTAAAAAAAAAAAAAGCTAGAAACGAAAACCTCATTTGATAATCCTGTCAAGCTTTTCTTCAGAAAAAGGCCAAGCAGAATGTCTTTCTGGGTACTTTTCTAGGTGAAAATAAATTTTCCTTCCTTTCATTTACCCGTATCCCTTATTGTGTTGGTGTCTGTGTAATGATTTCACTATCTACTTAGATGTGAAGGCAAGTATGTCTCTTACAGGGAAGGCAACATGGAAGAATCGGCCATTCGAGTAGGCTTTGTCACCTACAACAAAGTGTTACACTTCTATAACGTGAAGAGCTCACTGGCACAACCACAAATGATGGTCGTCTCAGATGTGGCAGATATGTTTGTGCCACTCCTCGATGGTTTTCTGGTGAATGTGAATGAGTCCAGGACAGTTATTGCCAGGTAATAGAAATTGATTCACAATGCATGCAGTAAATTTCTGGTTTGATAGATTCAAGTGTTTTGTGCTTATTTTACCTAGATGTCACTCCATGTATTTTAACTTCCTATACTCTTTGAGATTAAGCTGGCAAAGTAGGATGGGAAAATTCATGGGGTAAGGGTGTATTTGGCTCATAGTCCAGCTTGGCAGAGGGTATGTATAAGAGGATTTTAGTGCAGAAGGGCATTTCTGTGGGGGGGGGAAAAAAAAAAGGCACTAGAACAATGCAGAGTGAAAGTTGTAAGAATGAATCACTGTCTTTAAGGCAACTGCCTAAATAACTGTAAACTGAGAAAACAGTGGTGTCTAATTTTAGTTCTGTGTAGAAAATTGAATGAGTGGGATAGAGAAGACAAAATCTGGAAGGAAAGGAAGAGAAATCAGCAAAGTTTTGGCAAACTATTTAACGATACTTGAACTGTAATTAAACCATGGTGTGTAGCTAGCTATGTTTTGGGAGTTAGACCTGGCACTGCATGTTTTAAAAGAATTTCTAGTCTGTTTTGTAGTGCTTTAATAAGTATAAATACAAGACCGTGGGTTAAAGCTATTGATCTTTGAATAATACACAGGATGCTTGGCAAAGAGAGGCCAAGTGTTGCTAGTCTTTCCTAAGAGTTTACTTACCAATACATATTGGAATATATTAAAATATTGCAATATATTGGAAGGTAGGAATACAGAAGAGCTATTGGAATGGGCAGTAGTTGAGGCTATATAGGAAGCACTGAGGATATGGATGAGAGAAGCCAATGAAGAATGACTAAGCACGATTTCTTTCACAAATAAATGATGAGATGCCAAATACTGTAAAAATTATGCAAATTTACAGACACAGTAGGGACTTATGTTTGAACCACCTCAGTCTCATAGGTCATCAGCTGCAACTGCGTGGCTTTTCCAATTATCTTGAATTCTTCCTTTTTCTTGTTCTTTGCTAGTTTGCTGGATCAGATTCCAGAAATGTTTGCAGACACAAGAGAAACAGAAACTGTTTTTGCGCCTGTGATTCAAGCAGGGCTGGAGGCTCTGAAGGTTAGTAAATGCATTGTCATGGCAAATTGTTTTCAGTCTGAGTACTCTGAAATTCATATTCTGCTAATGCACACAAAGACAACAGTTCTAAACCTTTTTGTAATTCTCCTTGTGGTAGATGTGCGATATGTAGGGAGTACTTGGCTCATTCTTCAAGTGAATAGAACCTCCGGTTCTATGTACCTTTCTATCCTTTACCCATTATTTTTTTTTTTAATAATTTTTGCTCAAAGTACATGGCGTGGCTTAATCTCAGCTAGCTAGCTCTCTGGGTTTTGCTTTGAACAGTTGATAGAACACACAAAAAAAAGTCTCCAATATTAAAACCAAGTGCTGAAGTCTGTCATGTCTCATTGAGGAGCTCTGTAACATGGTGGCTTTCTAATCCTGTGCTTAAAGCTCTGGTATAATCTTAAATAAACGGAGAGAATGCAGTCTGAGTTTGCCCACAACAATATGCTAACCAAGTAAACCTTTCCCAAAGTTCTACCGTTCTAGTACTTTCATCCAGATAACTACATGCATGATCTAACTCTGACTTGTATATACTGATTGAATTGATTTGCCTGTATGATTCCATTGAAAACTGTTCATATAGCTCTGTTTGTCATACAAGTCCTTAGAAGGCTCTCTTAAACTCAGTTTTTGTGACAATTGTTCATTAAAAAAATAATATAAATCATTGATTGTTTACGTACTGCAGGTATCAGAGAAAATAAACTACTAAACATTGGCTAGTGTTGACATAGGTTATTGATTTAAAATTAACAATCTGTTGAAGTTCAAATTACAAAATCCTTCGCCATTTCTATGACTCTTCATTTTCCACAAACTCAGTAGCTGCAAATCAGAGAAGAAAGCAGTCTGATATGTTTGCGTGAAATAATTTGTAGCTGAGTCCTGCTTACTGCTCTGTCTCTCCTCGGAGACAGCCCTTTTCTCTCTGCTATGGAACTCGCACAGGTCCAGTAGAAGTGAAACTTGCTTTTCTGTAACTGACTGGTAAGCTGTGCTCCCTGTGTTGGGTACCGCTGAAGTAACCAGGTGATCACTGAGCCTGTGTCTGACAGTGCCTTCCTGATGTAAGGAAGTGAAATAATGAGGATGCTTGAATGCTTGTTCCTGAATCACAGTCTCCCTTACAATTTTTATAAACATTTCTAAACTGCACTTTTGCACTCGCTTTGCTGCAGGCAGCTGAGTGTGCTGGCAAGCTCTTCATTTTCCACACCTCTCTGCCCATCGCAGAGGCTCCAGGGAAGTTAAAGAACAGGGATGATAAGAAACTGATCAACACAGATAAGGAGAAGGTAATAATGGCTTGCATGATACTTACATTACAGGTCTGTATTATATTCTTTATGAGGAAAAATAACTCTGAAGCAACACTAAAAAAAAAAATAATTACAAGGGTAGCACGTAATGTAACCATCCCAGGTAGTAGCTTTTAACATTGCACTTCTATCTTCCGTTTTCAAGCAGAACTGTGTAGACTTGACTTGACATCATAAGGGTAGCTCTGGTATGAGAACAAAGAGAGATCTAGGTTCTTGTACAGAATGAAATATCATAGCTGAGTTGAAGTAAATGTGCTGAACCTACAATTAAAGCAACATCTGTAGTAATTTTTGTAATATTCAACAGTTCTTCAAAGACAGACTCAGGAAGAATTTGTATGAGCCTATTTCCCTGAAGAGAGACTTACAGTATAAAAGTGCATTGACTGGGATTATAAACTGGATCTCACTTTCCTTTTCGTACCACAAACTTCTGATCTTATCTCTGACTTCCTTTCTTAGACATTGTTTCAACCACAGACAAGCTTTTACAACAACTTGGCCAAGGACTGTGTGGCTCAAGGCTGCTGCGTGGATCTGTTCCTATTTCCAAACCAGTATTTGGATGTGGCAACACTAGGTGTAGTAACTTACCAGACAGGAGGCTCTATTTATAAATATGCATATTTCCAGGTAGGAGTGACATTGACTCAGACTGGTATTTGATCTAAATAAGAATTACTATTGTTCAGTTAAAAGTTCTTTTTCATAGTGTGAACAATAGTGAACTTGTACTATTTGGAAATAAATTGCTACTTAAGTTTCAAGATTTTCACCAAAATTATTTTCTTAGCTTTGTCTTTACACAAAATATCTCTATTAATAACAAAAATGCCAACAAGAAAAACTATACTGTTACCTTGTAGCACAATATTTTATTATTGGGGCACTGAGCCCTGTATGATGACTGATAGAGTAAGACTGCAGGAGGCAGTATCTGGTTTTAAATTACTTTATGGTTTATGGAGCAGCTCTGCTTTATGAGTGTATGAAACTTGAAGTATTGCTTGTGTTTTAGCTGGAGACAGACCAGGATAGGTTCCTGAATGACTTGAGAAGAGATGTCCAGAAAGAAGTAGGATTTGATGCTGTAATGAGAGTGCGCACAAGCACAGGTGGGTGTTAGCCTGAGTAAGTCTTAATAAATTGACTACTTCAAGCATGTCACGTGGGAAATAATGGATTTTTCCCTAATTTAAAACATCTTGGGACTAGGCTATGCAAAAAGCTCTGCTAAAGCTTTGAAATTCTAAGACTTCTGTCTTGGCTGAGCAAGGATCCCTGCTGAAATCTGTCAAGATAACTTGGTATCACTGATGACAGGATTTTCAGGGCTCTGAAGGCTGTCTCTCTTGTTATTCTGTTGGAAATTGTGGCTCATGTTGGGTTTTTTTCTTTTTTAGGTATTCGAGCAACTGACTTTTTTGGAGCTTTCTATATGAGCAACACAACTGATGTAGAGATGGCAGGTTTGGACTGTGATAAAACAATCACGGTGGAATTCAAGCACGATGACAAATTGAATGAAGACAGTGGTGCACTCCTTCAGGTGAGGGGGTGGGCTTTCTAGGAAAATGAATTTAGACAGAGTTTAAAACTGTCAACAAACTGTGTCAAGGGGGAACCAAATCTCGACTGCAGAGAGTGCCAGCTGCAGAAGAGGATGAGGTCACTCTGAACTGAATTATTAGATACTTCTTCAAGGAACTGTTCATTCGTTCTTTCTTACTCTACCCTCAACCTTTCAGCATACTTGTTTTCAGGGTGACCTAGACTGCTTCAAACTACAGTCTATTTTCCAAGACCAGTTCTCTTCATACAAACTGCTAACATTGCTGCTTGTTATCTTTCATTGACCTCGATTCTTAGAATATGCTTTCAGCTTATTGTGCAGGTCTTTTACATAATTATTTGTTTAGGAATCTGAGTCCTAGTTTTTAAATGAAGTACATTCAAACCCTTTCTTATTGTAGCAGGACCTCATTTCACTATATCCTGGCATTTTTGTCTCCTACAGTGTGCTCTGTTGTATACAAGTTGTGCAGGACAGCGACGACTTCGCATTCACAACCTCTCCTTAAACTGTTGCACGCAGCTTGCTGACCTCTATCGAAACTGTGAGACAGACACACTCATCAATTACTTAGCTAAATATGGTAAGGCAACCCGTAACTGCTGTTAAAATTCTTGTTGTCATCCAAACCCTATTTACCCTTTCCAGTTTGCAGTAAAAGCCTGCAAATCCAGCAGAGATTTAATTATGTATGTTGATCACTATTAAAATGTAAGAAACAGTCCATTTTCCGCCCATTAAAGAAAGATGGCCAGACTATAGAATGAGGTTTTATAGTACCCCTTGCTTTCAAGTATAACTAAGTGTATTTTAAAGTACATGGGAGATAGAGTTGAAGAATATGTATTAAAATGGAGTAAATGAGCTTCTTCAGATCTTCAGTAGGAATGTATCTTCTCTTTCCCACAAGTTTGAAGGGAAGGGCAGAAGACTTTCATAAACAATAGTTGTTTGGATTTACTTTGTGGAAGTTGAGTTTTTTACTGTTTATGAGCCATCCCTTGATAGTTGTCCATTTATTTCCTCTTTCTGTGCAGCATATCGTGGAGTTCTGGGGAGTCCAGTAAAGACTGTACGAGATGCACTGATCAACCAGTGTGCCCAGATCCTAGCTTGCTATCGAAAGAACTGTGCTAGTCCCTCTTCTGCTGGCCAGGTAAACTCCGATGCTTTCACTTGAATAACAGGCTTAGGTATTAAAAGGTGATGAGAGCTGCTTTCTACTTAACCTGTTCAAAAAAGTCAATTGCTTAGCTCAGTAGAAATTTGCAAAGAGAAGACTCAGGGAAGTAGAGAGACTGCAAGTAACACTGTAGTTGAGAATGGCTTCTTGGACATCCAGGAAGAAGTTTAGTTACTTTTGCAAGTCTATGATATAATTAGACTATCAGCTTTCACTCTGCAACTGTACCATGCTTTGTTGGTCCATGCAAGCCTCATTTTGTGAAACATAAGCATATTCAGCAAGACAGCTGACCAACTTCTGTCTGCTTGTGACTTCTAGCTGATCCTCCCTGAATGCATGAAGCTGCTTCCTGTGTACTTGAATTGTGTGTTGAAGAGTGATGTCCTTCAGCCTGGTCCGGAGGTCACAACGGATGACCGTGCCTACATTCGTCAGTTAGTCACATCCATGGATGTGGCAGAAACAAATGTTTTCTTTTATCCCAGGCTTTTGCCCCTGGTGAGTAGTTCAGGATATTCTTGCCACTTGAGACTTGCTGTTGTCCTGACTTGTCATAAGGACTGGCATTTACATTTTAGCAAGGGAAAGCAATTTGAGAAGGGTTTGGGATCTTCCATCTGCTGGGATATTTCACTTAATTCCCCTCAGTGATAGATGCATTACTGCATCTTGGGAATTTGCTGTTTGGTTTTGGTTTTGTGGTGGGGTTTTTTGTATTTTTTTTTTGGTTTTGTGGGTGTTTTTTTTTTTTTGAGGGTTTGTTTTTTTTTTTTTTTTCCTGAGCTGTGAGTGTATGACTAGTGGCAAAGACAACACTTTTTACCCTTTCATAGTCTCTTAAATGCCAGAGCTTCTTGTAACTTTATGTAATAACTTTCAGCATTGCAAGGCAACTCCATGTACTATCCTTACTTTTAAGTACCATAGTTGCTGGAATAACATTAACAACTAATTACATTCCTCCTCCAGGAGGCAGTACTGGAAGTACAGAGTAATTTCACAGTAGCCTTATGTTCTCTTTTGCTGAGCAAGTCTCTGATCTGCTTCCATGTCATGTTCAGTAAGATAACTAAGCTAAGGAAGATGATACTTCAGTCACAGCTATTGCAATCTTAGGAGTACTAGAAATGAAGAAATCATTGAGGTCTTAGTGGCAGAAATTTTCAGGACTTCATAAGATGTCCTTGTTTTACAACCTAGATTATATTTTTTTTTTTATTTTTTTATTTCACTTTAAAACAGACCAAAGCTGATGTTGACAGTGACTCCTTGCCAGCAGCAATCCGGAACTCAGAGGAACGTCTCTCCAAGGGTGACATCTATCTGCTGGAGAATGGGCTGAACGTCTTTGTGTGGGTGGGAGTCAACGTGCAGCAAGGCCTGATCCAGAACCTCTTTGGAGTGTCATCCTTCAGTCAGATTAGCAGCGCCTTGGTGAGCTGGATGGCAGTGCAGGAGCTAGTGTCTGTGATAGTCGCCCAAAACTTAAACCAATGAGAAAGCAAGTTGAGAATATAGTGTTAAATTTTTCATATAGGAAAAAGAGAAGCGCAGGTATGTGAAACTATGGTGGAAACATCCCTGGTCTGGGCATGTCAGGCATGCTTTTGCCTAGCTTTATTTGACAAGCCATATCTCGACTGATGGCAAGGAGAACAGTCGATTTGTGAACGGAATGAGTAATTGATCTTTAATTCTTGTATCATGTTACATTCTAAGTAGTTGAGGTCAGTGAGATTGTATGTTAGTGGGGGTAGATGTATCTCCACCCTTATGTGATATGACAAAACTGCTGAGTTTTGTTTAATGTTGCTCTACTTCCTGTGATTAAGGGGGATTGGGTATCTTTTCATTCCAGAGTACCCTGCCTGTCTTGGAAAACCCCTTTTCAAAGAAAGTACGATCTATTGTTGACATGCTTCAAATGCAGAGATCCCGCTACATGAAGGTAAAAATGTTGTCCCCCATTCATAGCTTTAAATCCCCTTCCCTTTTAGCAGAGCAGGTGATGCCTGGCAATGCTGAACTTATTCTTCCTGATTTTATAAAAGTGATTCAAACATTAAAGTTTTCAAGGATCTGAAAATAATTTTTACTAGTTTTGGAGTTCTGTGCTTACCATAGTTCTAAAACTAATCTTTTTTCAGACCTATTATAATATACTACTGCACAAACCACGTACATGGTATTTTCCTTCTATTTAGAAAGGATTGAGACTTAACCCAGCTTAGTTACAGAAGTCAAAGCACATAAGCCATATAGGCCATGATTCTGGTTATCTGTCTTTGGATTTTCAGCTATTTAGCTTTTTGCCTTTTTTTTTTTTTTTTTCTTCCTAAGAACACTAATTCTGCTCACTACTCACCATTGGTTTTGTTCTTATTTTGTTTTTTTGTAGTTAATAATTGTGAAGCAAGAAGATAAGCTGGAAATGCTGTTCAAACACTTTCTAGTAGAGGACAAGAGCCTGAGTGGGGGGGCTTCATATGTGGACTTCCTGTGTCACATGCACAAGGAGATTCGGCAGCTACTGAGCTAGAGGAGGGAGTGGTGCTGGAACTCAGCAGTGACATTTCAGCCTCCACTAATGACCTGATCAGAAGGCCCAGCGCCCTCAAAAAGGACAACGTAGAAATCTGTACAATTCCATAATTTTTAATACACATTGCATAAGCAGAAATCCTTTCAACCTCTCCCAGTCCCGTATGAGAGATGAAAAATTTTCCTGGTGAGGGCTAAAAAAAAGGCCTTTGATACCAGGTCTTTTACTTGTATCTAAATTGTTTCCTGTGCTTGGCAGGAGTTCACTCCCCCACCCCATGCTCGCTAATCCTGTGGTAATGAATGTAGTTTTTTTCAGTTCACTGTACATGATTCAACATCGGGTGAAAAAGCGATAACTCTTCAAAACTTCTGGTAGTTGCTGTGTGTTTGTATGGGCGCGTGTGCATGCTCCAAATGTGAAGAGGATGCGCAAGTTGGGAGGACAAGAGGCAGGTTAGGTGCTGGGAGCTGGAGCAGCCAAACATTTTGTGTCTCCTTCTCTTAAGATGGGAAACATGATGTTGCAGAGCACAGCTGTATCATGCGGCTGTCTGAACCAGAAATCCATGAAAAATTAAATGAGTGGTAAACCAGGAGGCAGCAGGGCAAATTTCTTTCAACAATCTTCCCTGTACTATACATTGCTGTGCAGATCTGTAACGGGGTAAGTAATAGTTCAGTGAGCCACAACCAACAGCTTCTGAACAGTGTAGGGGTAGAGACGGTGCTTCCGTTGTGTGTGTGGTGACTCCTTTCCTTCTCATTGCACGGCTCTAATGTCCTACTCGATCCATGTTCCATGGCCTCTCCTGCAGAGTTTACCTGTCTATCCAGATGGTGGTGGGAACAAAAGCCTCTTAACCTTAAGCAGAAAATACTTTTAACAAGGTGATGTGGGGCTGTGTAGGAACTGGATGATAAGGAAGTGGCAATTTTTAAACAAATGATGGTGATTTACAGCAAACAAGCAGGAATTTGAGTTATACTGATGCAAATTTGATACTGCTTTGTACCCTAGAATACCAGGAAGGGGGATACTAAAACTTGAGATTCTGACTGTACTGTAGTAGGTATTGCGAGTACCTAATTTTGGTTATTGGAAGCATCTGGGACATAGTGAAGAGTTTCATTACTGGATGTTTATACCCTCCCCCATTCTACCTACTGATCAGCTTGCACAAAACCTTTTTATAAGCCTGTTCGTTAAACTAAAATACCTCAGACAGATTAATCCATCCACTTTGGCCACCCTGCTGTTCCATTCTGCGAGGGTGGATGAGAAGACTCCTGTGAAGAGGGAGTGAGTGTAAATCAAATTCAGAATTCTAAGGGCTTCATTTATTCACTTTTGAAAGGGAGCTTGTATATTTTAGCTTGAACGCTTAACAAGTGTTCTTAAAATACCCAGGAGTTTAAGCTACTAATAGCACTAAAAGTGGAAGGAAGAATGTGAGTGGATCAGAGAACATACTATCTGAGCTTGGTAATTTAGAGGGAAGTCCTTGTTAAGATCAGAAAAAATATCTGGCTGTGGTTTTAGTTCTGAATCCTGTAGCGTGTACATAAATCCATTTTTCTTCTGATGCTGCTAGTTTGTCTTCCCTCCCATCACTACACAGAAAGAGGAACATGAAAATTGTAACGGAGAAACTCTTTCAAGATGTAGTTGACAGAACCTTCAGCATTTTTGTGTGAATGTGGCTGACTTTTTACTTCATGTACTGCCTCCAACCAAAAAATCTAGAGGTTTTTAACCAGAGGGGAAAAACAATTTCCCAGGAATATAAGGCACAGCAACCACAGACTTCCAACAAATACTAATTTCTAGTATTAATATTGGTGGGAGGGGGTGGAAATGAAATCATAAATGAACCTTTCATTTTCTTCACTTGTTTTTCCAATGCATCTTTTAATTTGTAAAGAAATAAAAATATATTAAGATGTATTTTATGTCATTGTTAGTAAATAAACACTGCTTATTTTTCCAAACCCTGTATTTTGCGGGAGGGAGGAAATGGGAAGGGCTGAAGTCTAGTTGATTGATCCTTTACAATCCAATCTTCTGCTGACCAAGTTCAGTCTTTTTTTTTTTTTTTCCTTATTCACAGTGAATGGTGATAAGAAGTTCAGCAAGAGTCAACAGACAAAAGGTGCTGTTTAATCTGTTACTTTGCTTAGATGAACATTTTTTCTTTACTTTCTGCCCCTTCTGAACTTCCATTTTGCAAGGAGATCTACATTTTCTCTAACAGCTTGAGTCACATTGTGTTTGGGGTTTTTTGTTTTGTGGTTTAGTTTTTTTAGGAGTTTTTTGTCTACTTCGGCAAGTATTACCCTTACCTTGTCACAATGTTAATATAAGGACTTCTGCAGTCTTAATAACTCTATTTCTCTGAAAAATTATTTCAGAGTTAAGATAGCAGGGAAGCTGGGTGGGGATTTTTTTGGAGGGGAGAGTGCTAATTGCAAAAATATACTTCAGAGTATATGAAGTCAGTGTAACTTGACTGTAGCCTAGAACATTGATATTGTACAATAATGTGCTGATAGCCTTACAACAATCTGTATGAAAGCACAGGACAATCATTGCTAAATATCCAACAATACTTAGTTCGCCATAGAATATTTTTGAGATTACTCTCCAACAGAATGTACATTATGTCCAGAATCTGCTCCTGAACTGATATACCATGATAATGATGGGCCTGTGCATCGTACATTAATTTTGTGGAGTAAATTGTGCTTGCGGGCACTTCTGTGGCAGCACCCCTTCTGATGCGTGTGGAAATCGCCTTGCAGAGCCCACGTCTGTGTCAGGATGTAAGTGGAGGAGCTGGTGGGGATGGTGTGGGGCTGGCAGTCTTTCTCTACTTTTTGCTTATGCCTGAGCAGTGTCAAGATCTAACTTTTCAAAGGAAAAAGATTCCCGTGTTTTAACCTGGTCCTGCTACAGAGAGAGTTGTTTGCTTGTGTCCATCCTGACTGGTGCCCTGTATTATGAATTAGCAGTTATTAGTATTGTAACTGGGATTAAGTTAGCTCTTAAGGAATGAATTTGGAACTTTTAGCTATTCCATAACTGAGGGGTAATTCTAGCCTGCTTTTATTTTTGTAGTGTAGCCCAGACACAGTTTTGCAGATACCAATTTCCTAGTTACAGACTCCTTTGACATCAGCTTGGTATAGAAGAGCAGCTTCAAGGAAGCTTTAAACCTGCCTCTAGATACTAAAAATGCTGCTGTTGGCTTCAGGGGTCTGTGGGGCGTTTCGCTGCCCTTCCAGCACTTTCAACTCGCCTTGGGGCTGCGAAGTGCCAGGCGGGGGCGGGAGGCGGCACCGCGGCCGGCTCTGCCCGGCTCCG